>JAUNZM010002352.1:0-24675 GCA_033459285.1 Clamator glandarius
CAGACCCTTCTAGAGCCCCCCCGGACCTTTCTAAAAGACCCCAGACCCTTCTAGAGGACCCCAGGACCCTTCTGAAAGCCAGCAGAACATTCTAGAGTCACCCAGGACCCTTCTAAAGGCACCCAGACCATTCTAGAGCCCTCCAGGACCCTTCTAAAAGCGCCCAGACCATTCTAGAGACCCCCAGGACCCTTCTGAAAGCACCCAGAACATTCTAGAGCCCTCCAGGACCCTTCTAAAAGCACCCAGACCCTTCTAGAGCATCCGAGGACCCTTCTAAAATTCCCCAGACCCTTCTAGAGCACCCCAGGACACTTCTAAAAGCCCCCAGACCATTCTAGAACCCCCCCGTACCCTTCTAAAAACCCCCAGACCCTTCTAGAGCCACCCAGGACCCTTCTAAAAGCCCCCAGACCATTCTAGAGCCCCCCAGGACCCTTCTAAAAGCCCCCAGACCCTTCTAGAGACCCCCATGACCCATCTGAAAGCTCCCAGAACTTTCTAGAGCCCCCCAGGACCCTTCTAAAAGCCCCCAGACCCTTCTAGATCATCCGAGGACCCTTCTAAAAGCAACCAGACCCTTCTAGAGCATCCCAGGACCCTTCTAAAAGCCCCCAGACCCTTCTAGAGGCCCCTAGGACCCTTCTAAAAGCCCCCAGACCATTCTAGAGCCCCCCAGGACCCTTCTAAAAGCCCCCAGACCCTTCTAGAGACCCCCAGGACCAATCTGAAAGCTCCCAGAACTTTCTAGAACCCCCCAGGACCCTTCTAAAAGCACCCAGACCATTCTAGAGCATCCGAGGACCCTTCTAAAAGCACCCAGACCCTTCTAGAGCATCCGAGGACCCTTCTAAAAGCCCCCAGAACCCTCTAGAGCCACCCAGGACTCTTCTAAAAGCCCCCAGACCCTTCTAGAGCCTCCCAGGACCCTTCTAAAAGCACCCAGACCCTTCTAGAGCCCCCCAATACCATTCTAAAGGCCCACAGACCTTTCTAGACCCTCCCCGGATCATTCTAAAAGCCCCCAGACCCTTCTAGAGCCCCCCAGGATCATTCTAAAAGCCCCCAGACCCTTCTAGAGCCCCCTAGGACCCATCTAAAAGCCCCCAGACCCATCTAGAGGCCCCTAGGACCCTTCTAAAAGACCCCAGACCCTTCTAGACCCTCCCTGGATCCTTCGACAAGACCCCAGACCCTTCTAGAGCCCCCCAGGATCATTCTAAAAGCCCCTAGACCCTTCTAGAAGCACCCAGGAACCTTCTAAAAGCCCCCAGACCATTCTAGAGCCCACCAGGACCCTTCTAAAGGCCCCCAGACCCTTCTAGACCCTCCCCGGATCATTCTAAAAGCCCCCAGATTCTTCTAGAGCCTCCCAGGACCCTTCTAATAGCCCCCCGACCTTTCTAGACCCTCCCCGGATCCTTCTAAATGAAAGCAGACCTTTCTAGTGCCCCCCAGAACCCCTCTAAAAGCCTCCAGACCCTTGTAGAGCCCCCCAGGACCCGTCTAAAAGCGCCCAGACCCTTCTAGACCGTCCCCTGATCATTCTAAAAGCCTCCAGACCCTTCTAGAGCCCCCCCGAACCACTCTAATAGTTCTCAGACTCTTCTAGAGGCCCCCAGGACCCTTCTATAAGTCCCCAGACCCTTCTAGAGAACCCCAGGAACCTTCTAAAAGCCCCCAGACCCTTCTAGAGCCTCCCAGGAGCCTTCTAAAAACCCCCAGACCCTTCTAGATCCCCACGGACCACTCTAATAGATCCCAGATCCTTCTAGAGGCCCCCAGGATATTTCTAAATGCCCCCAGACCCTTCTAGAGAACCCCGGGACCCTTCTAAAAGCCCCCAGAACATTCTAGACCCTCCCCGGATCATTCTAAAAGCCCCCAGACCCTTCTAGAGACCCCCATGACCCTTCTAAAAGCACTCAGACCCTTCTAGAGGGCCCCGGGACCCTTCTAAAAGCACCCAGACCCTTCTAGAGCCTCCCAGGACCCTTCTAAAAGCCCCCAGACCCTTCTAGACCCCCCCAGGACCCTTCTAAAAGCCCCCAGACCCTTCTAGAGCCCCCCAGGACCCTTCTGAAAGGCCGCAGACACATCTAGACACTCCCCGGATCTTTCTAAAAGACCCCAGACACTTCTAGATATCCCCAGGAGCATTCTAAAAGCCCCCAGACCCTTCTAGAGCACTCCAGGACCCTTCTAAAAGCCCCCAGACCCTTCTAGAGCCCCCCAGGGCCCCTCTTAAGGAACCCCGTCCCTTCTAGGACACCCCAGGACCCTTCTTAAAGTCCCCAGACCCTTCTAGAGCACCCCAGGACCCTTCTAAAAGCCCCCAGACCCTTCTAGATGCCCCCGGACCCTTCTAAAAGCCTCCAGACCCTACTAGAGGACCCCTGGACCCATCTGAAAGCCCCCAGAACCTTCTTGAGCATCCCAGGACAGTTCTAAAAGCACCCAGACCCTTCTAGAGCATCCCAGGACAGTTCTAAAAGCCCCCAGACCCTTCTAGAGCCTCCCAGGACCCTTCTAAAAGCTCCCAGACCTTTCTAGAGCCCCCCAGGACCCTTCTAAAAGCACCCAGACCCTTCTAGAGACCCCCAGGACCCTTCTGAAAGCACCCAGAACATTCTAGAGCCCCCCAGGACCCTTCTAAAAGCCCCCAGACCCTTCTAGAGCATACGAGGACCCTTCTAAAAGCACCGAGACACTTCTAGAGCATCTCAGGACCCTTCTAAAAGAACCCAGACCCTTCTAGAGGCCCCTAGGACCCTTCTAAAAGCCCCCAGAACCCTCTAGAGCCACCCAGGACTCTTCTAAAAGCCCCCAGACCATTCTAGAGCCTCCCAGGACCCTTCTAAAAGCACCCAGACCCTTCTAGAGCCCCCCAGGACCATTCTAAAGGCCCCCAGACCTTTCTAGACCCTCCCCGGATCATTCTAAAAGCCCCCAGACCCTTCTAGAGGCACCCAGGACCCTTCTAAAAGCCCCCAGACCCTTCTAGAGCCTCCCAGGACCCTTCTAAAAGCACCCAGACCCTTCTAGAGCCCCCCAATACCATTCTAAAGGCCCCCAGACCTTTCTAGACCCTCCCCGGATCATTCTAAAAGCCCCCAGACCCTTCTAGAGCCCCCCAGGATCATTCTAAAAGCACCCAGACACTTCTAGAGCCCCCTAGGACCCATCTAAAAGCCCCCAGACCCATCTAGAGGCCCCTAGGACCCTTCTAAAAGACCCCAGACCCTTCTAGACCCTCCCCGGATCCTTCGAAAAGACCCCAGACCCTTCTAGAGCCCCCCAGGATCATTCTAAAAGCCCCCAGACCCTTCTAGAGGCCCCCAGGAACCTTCTAAAAGCACCCAGACCATTCTAGAGCCCACCAGGACCATTCTGAAGGCCCCCAGACCCTTCTAGACCCTTCCCGGATCATTCTAAAAGCCCCCAGATTCTTCTAGAGCCTCCCAGGACCCTTCTACTAGCCCCCCGACCTTTCTAGACCCTCCCCGGATCCTTCTAAATGAACCCAGACCTTTCTAGTGCCCCCCAGAACCCCTCTAAAAGCCTCCAGACCCCTGTAGAGCCCCCCAGGACCCGTCTAAAAGCGCCCAGACCCTTCTAGACCCTCCCCTGATCATTCTAAAAGACCCCAGACCCTTCTAAAACCTCCCAGAACCATTCTAAAAGAACCCAGACCCTTCTAGACCCTCCCCGGATTATTCTAAAAGCCCCCAGACAATTCTAGAGCCCCCCCAGACCCTTCTAAAAGCCTCCAGACCCTTCTAGAGCCCCCCCGAACCACTCTAATAGTTCTCAGACCCTTCTAGAGGCCCCCAGGACCCTTCTATAAGTCCCCAGACCCTTCTAGAGAACCCCAGGAACCTTCTAAAAGCCCCCAGACCCTTCTAGAGCCTCCCAGGAGCCTTCTAAAAACCCCCAGACCCTTCTAGAGCCCCCCGGGCCACTCTAATAGATCCCAGATCCTTCTAGAGGCCCCCAGGATAATTCTAAATGCCCCCAGACCCTTCTAGAGAACCCCGGGACCATTCTAAAAGCCCCCAGACCCTTCTAGAGCCCCCCAGGACCCTTCTAAAAACCCCAGAACCTTCTAGACCCTTCCCGGATCATTCTAAAAGACCCCAGACCCTTCTAGAGACCCCCATGACCCTTCTAAAAGCACTCAGACCCTTCTAGAGGGCCCCAGGACCCATCTAAAAGCACCCAGACCCTTCTAGAGCCTCCCAGGACCATTCTAAAAGCCCCCAGACCCTTCTAGACCCCCCCAGGACCCTTCTAAAAGCCCCCAGACCCTTCTAGAGCCCCCCAGGACCCTTCTGAAAGGCCGCAGACACATCTAGACACTCCCCGGATCTTTCTAAAAGACCCCAGACACTTCTAGAGATCCCCAGGAGCATTCTAAAAGCCCCCAGACCCTTCTAGAGCCTCCCAGGACCCTTCTAAAAGCACCCAGACCCTTCTAGAGCCCCCCAATACCATTCTAAAGGCCCCCAGACCTTTCTAGACCCTCCCCGGATCATTCTAAAAGCCCCCAGACCCTTCTAGAGCCCCCCAGGATCATTCTAAAAGCGCCCAGACACTTCTAGAGCCCCCTAGGACCCATCTAAAAGCCCCCAGACCCATCTAGAGGCCCCTAGGACCCTTCTAAAAGACCCCAGACCCTTCTAGACCCTCCCCGGATCCTTCGAAAAGACCCCAGACCCTTCTAGAGCCCCCCAGGATCATTCTAAAAGCCCCCAGACCCTTCTAGAGGCCCCCAGGAACCTTCTAAAAGCACCCAGACCATTCTAGAGCCCACCAGGACCATTCTGAAGGCCCCCAGACCCTTCTAGACCCTTCCCGGATCATTCTAAAAGCCCCCAGATTCTTCTAGAGCCTCCCAGGACCCTTCTACTAGCCCCCCGACCTTTCTAGACCCTCCCCGGATCCTTCTAAATGAACCCAGACCCCCCCCCCCCCCCCCCCCCCTTTCTAGTGCCCCCCAGAACCCCTCTAAAAGCCTCCAGACCCCTGTAGAGCCCCCCAGGACCCGTCTAAAAGCGCCCAGACCCTTCTAGACCCTCCCCTGATCATTCTAAAAGACCCCAGACCCTTCTAAAACCTCCCAGAACCATTCTAAAAGAACCCAGACCCTTCTAGACCCTCCCCGGATTATTCTAAAAGCCCCCAGACCCTTCTAGAGCCCCCCCAGACCCTTCTAAAAGCCTCCAGACCCTTCTAGAGCCCCCCCGAACCACTCTAATAGTTCTCAGACCCTTCTAGAGGCCCCCAGGACCCTTCTATAAGTCCCCAGACCCTTCTAGAGCCCCCCAGGACCCTTCTAAAAACCCCAGAACCTTCTAGACCCTTCCCGGATCATTCTAAAAGACCCCAGACCCTTCTAGAGACCCCCATGACCCTTCTAAAAGCACTCAGACCCTTCTAGAGGGCCCCAGGACCCATCTAAAAGCACCCAGACCCTTCTAGAGCCTCCCAGGACCATTCTAAAAGCCCCCAGACCCTTCTAGACCCCCCCAGGACCCTTCTAAAAGCCCCCAGACCCTTCTAGAGCCCCCCAGGACCCTTCTGAAAGGCCGCAGACACATCTAGACACTCCCCGGATCTTTCTAAAAGACCCCAGACACTTCTAGAGATCCCCAGGAGCATTCTAAAAGCCCCCAGACCCTTCTAGAGCACTCCAGGACCCTTCTAAAAGCCCCCAGACCCTTCTAGAGCCCCCCAGGGCCCCTCTTAAGTCACCCCGTCCCTTCTAGGACATCCTAGGACCCTTCTTAAAGTCCCCAGACCCTTCTAGAACCCCCCAGGACCCTTCTAAAGGCCCCCAGACCCTTCTAGACCCTCCCTGGATCATTCTAAAAGCCCCCAGATTCTTCTAGAGCCTCCCAGGACCATTCTAATAGCACCCCGACCTTTCTAGACCCTCCCCGGATCCTTCTAAATGAACCCAGACCCTTCTAGGGCCCCCCAGAACCCCTCTAAAAGCCTCCAGACGCTTGTAGAGACACGCAGGACCCGTCTAAAAGAACCCAGACCCTTCTAGACCCTCCCCTGATCATTCTAAAAGACCCCAGACCCTTCTAAAAGCTCCCAGGACTATCCTAAAAGAACCCAGACCCTTCTAGACCCTCCCCGGATTATTCTAAAAGCCCCCAGACCCTTCTAGAGCCCCCCAAGACCCTTCTAAAAGCCTCCAGACCCTTCTAGAGCCCCCCCGAACCACTCTAATAGTTCCAAGACCCTTCTAGAGGCCCCCAGGACCCTTCTAAAAGCCCCCAGACTCTTCTAGAGCACCCCAGGACCCTTCTAAAAGCCCCCAGACCCTTCTAGAGGCCCCCCGGACCCTTCTAAAATCCTCCAGACCCTTATAGAGCCCCCCAGGACCCTTCTAAAATACACCAGACCCTTCTAGAGCCCCCCAGTACCCTTCTAAAAGCCCCCAGACCCTTCTAGAGCTCCCCAGGACCCTTCTAAAAGCCCCCAGACCCTTATACAGCCCCCCAGGACCCTTCTAAAATACACCAGTCCCTTTTAGAGGCCCCAGGGCCCCTCTTAAGCCCCCCCGTACCTTCTAGAGCACACTAGGACCCTTCTAAAAGCCCCCAGACCCTTCTAGAGCACCCCAGGACCCTTCTAAAAGCCCCCAGACCCTTCTAGAGCTCCCCCGGACCCTTCTAAAAGCCCCTAGACCCTTCTAGAGGCCCCCACGACCCTTCTGAAAGCCGCCAGATCCTTCTAGAGCCCCACAGGACCCTTCTAAAAGCACCCAGACCCTTCTACAGACCCCCAGGACATTATAAAAGCCCCCAGACCCTTCTAGAACCCCCCAGGACCCTTCTAAAAGCCCCCAGACCCTTCTAGAGCCCCCCAGGACGCTTCTAAAAACTTCCAAACCCTTCTAGACCGTCCCCGGATCACTCTAAAAGCCCCCAGACCCTTCTAGAGCCCCCCAGGATCACTCTAAAAGCCTCCAGACCCTTCTAGAGCCCCCCAGGACCCTTCTAAAAGTTCCCAGACCCTTCTAGACCCTCCCAGGATCCCTTCTAAAAGCCCCCAGACCGTTCTAAACCCTCCCAGGACACATCTACAAGCCCCCAGACCCTTCTAGAGCCCCCAGGACCCTTCTAATAGCCCCCAGACCCGTCTAGAGGCCACCACGACCCTTCTAAAAGTCCCCAGATTCTTCTAGAGCCCCCCCGGACCCTTGTAATAGCCCCCAGACCCGTCTAGAGGCCACCAGGACCCTTCTAAAAGTCCCCAGATTCTTCTAGAGCCCCCCCGGACCCTTGTAAAAGCCCCCAGACCCTTCTAGAGGATCCCAGGACCCTTATAAAAGCCCCCAGACCCTTCCAGAGCCTCACAGGTCCCTTCTAAACGCCCCCAGACCATTCTAGAGGCCCTTAGGACCCTTCTAAAAGCCTCTAGACTCTTCTAGAGCCTCCCAGGACCCTTATAAAAGCCCCCAGACCCTTCTAGAGCCTCCCAGGACCATTCTAAAAGCCCCCAGACCCTTCTAGAGCCCCCCAGGACCCTTCTAAAAGACCCCAGACCCTTCTAGAGCCACCTAGGATCCTTCAAAAAGCATAAAGACCCTTCTAGACCGCCCCCGGATCATTCTAAAAGCCCCCAGACCCTTCTAGAGCCCCTCAGGACCCTTCTAAATGCCCCCAGACCCTTCTAGAGAACCCAGGACCCATCTAAAAGCCCCCAGATCCTTCTAGAGGCCTCCAGGACCCTTCTAAAAGCCCCAGACCCTTCTAGAGCCCCCCGACCATTCTAAAAGCCCCCAGACCCTTCTAGAGCCTCCCAGGACCCTACTAAAAGCTCCCAGACCCTTCTAGAGCCCCCCAGGACCCTTCTAAAAGCCCCCAGACCCTTCTAGACCCTCCCCGGATCCTTCTAAAAGCCCCCAGACCCTTCTAGATCCTCCCAGGACCATTCTAAAAGCCCCCAGACCTTTCTAGAGGACCCAGGACCCTTCTAAAAGCCACCAGACCCTTCTAGAGCCCCCCAGAACCCTTCTAAAAGCCCCCAGACCCTTCTAGAGCAACCCAGGACCCTTCTAAAAGCCCCCAGACCCTTCTTGAGCCCCCAGGACCCTTCTAAATGCCCCCCAGACCCTTCTAGCGGCACCCAGGACCCTTCTACAAGCCCCAAACCCTTCTAGAGCCCCCCAGGACCCTTCTAAAAGCTCCCAGACCATTCTAGAGCCACCCAGGACCCTTCTAAAAGCCCCAGACCCTTCTAGAGCCCCCCAGGACCCTTCTACAAGCCCCCAGACCCTTCTAGAGCCACCCAGGACCCTTCTAAAAGCACCCAGACGCTTCTAGAGGCCCCCAGGACCCGTCTAAAAGCCTCTAGACCCTTCTAGAGCCCCCCAGGACCTTTCTAAAAGCACCCAGACCCTTATAGAGGCTCCCCGGACCCTTATAAAAGCACCCCGACCCTTCTAGAGGCCCCCAGGACCCGTCTAAAAGCCTCTAGACCCTTCTAGAGCCCCCCAGGACCTTTCTAAAAGTCCCCAGACCCTTCTAGACCCTCCCCCGGATCCCTCTAAAAGCCCCCAGACCCTTCTAGAGCCACCTAGGATCATTCAAAAAGCACCCAGACCTTTCTAGACCGTCCCCGGATCATTCTAAAAGCCCCCAGACCCTTCTAGAGCCCTCCAGGATCATTCTAAAAGCCACAGAAACTTCTAGAGCCCCCTAGAACCCATCTAAAAGCACCCAGACCCTTCTAGAGACACCCAGGACCCTTCTAAAGCCGCCAGACCGTTCTAGAGCCCCCCAGGATCATTCCAAAAGCCCCCAGACCCTTCTAGAGCCCCCTAGGACCCATCTAAAAGCCCCCAGACCCTTCTAGAGGACCCTAGGACCCTTCTAAAAGCCCCCAGACCCTTCTAGACCCTCTCCGGATCCTTCGAAAAGACCCCAGACCCTTCTAGACCCCCCCAGGATCATTCTAAAAGACACCAGACCCTTCTAGAGCCCCCCAGTACCCTTCTAAAAGCCCCTAGACCCTTCTAGAGCCCCCCAGGACCCTTCTAAAAGCCCCCAGACCCTTCAAGAGGCAACCAGGGCCCCTCTTAATGAACCCCGTCCCTTCTAGAGCACCCCAGGACCCTTCTAAAAGCCCCCAGACCCTTCTAGAGCCCCCCCGGATCCTTCTAAAAGACCCCAGACCATTCTAGAGGACCCCAGGACCCTTCTGAAAGCCAGCAGAACATTCTAGAGTAACCCAGGACCCTTCTAAAGGCAACCAGACCTTTCTAGAGCCCCCCAGGACCCTTCTAAAAGCGCCCAGACCCTTCTAGAGACGCCCAGGACCCTTCTGAAAGCCCCAGAACCTTCTAGAGCCCTCCAGGACCCTTCTAAAAGCACCCAGACCATTCTAGAGCATCCGAGGACCCTTCTAAAATTCCCCAGACACTTCTAGAGCACCCCAGGACACTTCTAAAAGCCCCAGACCCTTCTAGAGCACCCCCGGACCCTTCTAAAAGCCCCCAGACCCTTCTAGAGCCCCCCAGGACCATTCAAAAAGCCCCCAGACCCTTCTAGAGCCCCCCAATACCATTCTAAAGGCCCCCAGACCTTTCTAGACCCTCCCCGGATCATTCTAAAAGCCCCCAGACCCTTCTAGAGCCCCCCAGGATCATTCTAAAAGCCCACAGACCCTTCTAGAGCCCCCCTAGGACCCTTCTAAAAGCCTCCAGACCCTTCTAGAGGCCCCTAGGACCCTTCTAAAACCACCCAGAACCCTCTAGAGCCACCCAGGACTCTTCTAAAAGCCCCCAGACCCTTCTAGAGCCTCCCAGGACCCTTCTAAAAGCACCCAGACCCTTCTAGAGCCCCCCAATACCATTCTAAAGGCCCCCAGACCTTTCTAGACCCTCCCCGGATCATTCTAAAAGCCCCCAGACCCTTCTAGAGCCCCCAGGATCATTCTAAAAGCCCCCAGACCCTTCTAGAGCCCCCTAGGACCCATCTACAAGCCCCCAGACCCATCTAGAGGCCCCTAGGACCCTTCTAAAAGACCCCAGACCCTTCTAGACCCTCCCTGGATCCTTCGACAAGACCCCAGACCCTTCTAGAGCCCCCCAGGATCATTCTAAAAGCCCCCAGACCCTTCTAGAGCCCCCCAGGATCATTCTAAAAGCACCCAGACACTTCTAGAGCCCCCTAGGACCCATCTAAAAGCCCCCAGACCCATCTAGAGGCCCCTAGGACCCTTCTAAAAGACCCCAGACCCTTCTAGACCCTCCCCGGATCCTTCGAAAAGACCCCAGACCCTTCTAGAGCCCCCCAGGATCATTCTAAAAGCCCCCAGACCCTTCTAGAGGCCCCCAGGAACCTTCTAAAAGCACCCAGACCATTCTAGAGCCCACCAGGACCATTCTGAAGGCCCCCAGACCCTTCTAGACCCTTCCCGGATCATTCTAAAAGCCCCCAGATTCTTCTAGAGCCTCCCAGGACCCTTCTACTAGCCCCCCGACCTTTCTAGACCCTCCCCGGATCCTTCTAAATAAACCCAGACCTTTCTAGTGCCCCCCAGAACCCCTCTAAAAGCCTCCAGACCCCTGTAGAGCCCCCCAGGACCCGTCTAAAAGCGCCCAGACCCTTCTAGACCCTCCCCTGATCATTCTAAAAGACCCCAGACCCTTCTAAAACCTCCCAGAACCATTCTAAAAGAACCCAGACCCTTCTAGACCCTCCCCGGATTATTCTAAAAGCCCCCAGACCCTTCTAGAGCCCCCCCAGACCCTTCTAAAAGCCTCCAGACCCTTCTAGAGCCCCCCCGAACCACTCTAATAGTTCTCAGACCCTTCTAGAGGCCCCCAGGACCCTTCTATAAGTCCCCAGACCCTTCTAGAGAACCCCAGGAACCTTCTAAAAGCCCCCAGACCCTTCTAGAGCCTCCCAGGAGCCTTCTAAAAACCCCCAGACCCTTCTAGAGCCCCCCGGGCCACTCTAATAGATCCCAGATCCTTCTAGAGGCCCCCAGGATAATTCTAAATGCCCCCAGACCCTTCTAGAGAACCCCGGGACCATTCTAAAAGCCCCCAGACCCTTCTAGAGCCCCCCAGGACCCTTCTAAAAACCCCAGAACCTTCTAGACCCTTCCCGGATCATTCTAAAAGACCCCAGACCCTTCTAGAGACCCCCATGACCCTTCTAAAAGCACTCAGACCCTTCTAGAGGGCCCCAGGACCCATCTAAAAGCACCCAGACCCTTCTAGAGCCTCCCAGGACCATTCTAAAAGCCCCCAGACCCTTCTAGACCCCCCCAGGACCCTTCTAAAAGCCCCCAGACCCTTCTAGAGCCCCCCAGGACCCTTCTGAAAGGCCGCAGACACATCTAGACACT
This sequence comes from Clamator glandarius, assembly GCA_033459285.1. Taxonomy (NCBI): domain Eukaryota; kingdom Metazoa; phylum Chordata; class Aves; order Cuculiformes; family Cuculidae; genus Clamator; species Clamator glandarius. The sequence continues at coordinate 11,377 of JAUNZM010002352.1, forward strand.
CCCCGGATCTTTCTAAAAGACCCCAGACACTTCTAGAGATCCCCAGGAGCATTCTAAAAGCCCCCAGACCCTTCTAGAGCACTCCAGGACCCTTCTAAAAGCCCCCAGACCCTTCTAGAGCCCCCCAGGGCCCCTCTTAAGTCACCCCGTCCCTTCTAGGACATCCTAGGACCCTTCTTAAAGTCCCCAGACCCTTCTAGAACCCCCCAGGACCCTTCTAAAGGCCCCCAGACCCTTCTAGACCCTCCCTGGATCATTCTAAAAGCCCCCAGATTCTTCTAGAGCCTCCCAGGACCATTCTAATAGCACCCCGACCTTTCTAGACCCTCCCCGGATCCTTCTAAATGAACCCAGACCCTTCTAGGGCCCCCCAGAACCCCTCTAAAAGCCTCCAGACGCTTGTAGAGACACGCAGGACCCGTCTAAAAGAACCCAGACCCTTCTAGACCCTCCCCTGATCATTCTAAAAGACCCCAGACCCTTCTAAAAGCTCCCAGGACTATCCTAAAAGAACCCAGACCCTTCTAGACCCTCCCCGGATTATTCTAAAAGCCCCCAGACCCTTCTAGAGCCCCCCAAGACCCTTCTAAAAGCCTCCAGACCCTTCTAGAGCCCCCCCGAACCACTCTAATAGTTCTCAGACCCTTCTAGAGGCCCCCAGGACCCTTCTAAAAGCCCCCAGACTCTTCTAGAGCACCCCAGGACCCTTCTAAAAGCCCCCAGACCCTTCTAGAGGCCCCCCGGACCCTTCTAAAATCCTCCAGACCCTTATAGAGCCCCCCAGGACCCTTCTAAAATACACCAGACCCTTCTAGAGGCCCCAGGGCCCCTCTTAAGCCCCCCCGTACCTTCTAGAGCACACTAGGACCCTTCTAAAAGCCCCCAGACCCTTCTAGAGCACCCCAGGACCCTTCTAAAAGCCCCCAGACCCTTCTAGAGCTCCCCCGGACCCTTCTAAAAGCCCCTAGACCCTTCTAGAGGCCCCCACGACCCTTCTGAAAGCCGCCAGATCCTTCTAGAGCCCACAGGACCCTTCTAAAAGCACCCAGACCCTTCTACAGACCCCCAGGACATTATAAAAGCCCCAGACCCTTCTAGAACCCCCCAGGACCCTTCTAAAAGCCCCCAGACCCTTCTAGAGCCCCCCAGGACGCTTCTAAAAACTTCCAAACCCTTCTAGACCGTCCCCGGATCATTCTAAAAGCCCCAGACCCCTTCTAGAGCCCCCCAGGATCATTCTAAAAGCCCACTGACCCTTCTAGAGCCCCCTAGGACCCATCTAAAAGCACCCAGACCCTTCTAGAGACACCCAGGACCCTTCTAAAAGCCCCAGACCGTTCTAGACCCTCCCAGGACACATCTACAAGCCCCCAGACCTTCTAGAGCCCCCCAGGACCCTTCTAATAGCCCCCAGACCCGTCTAGAGGCCACCACGACCCTTCTAAAAGTCCCCAGATTTCTTCTAGAGCCCCCCCGGACCCTTGTAATAGCCCCCAGACCCGTCTAGAGGCCACCAGGACCCTTCTAAAAGTCCCCAGATTCTTCTAGAGCCCCCCCGGACCCTTGTAAAAGCCCCAGACCCTTCTAGAGGATCCCAGGACCCTTATAAAAGCCCCCAGACCCTTCCAGAGTCTCACAGGTCCCTTCTAAACGCCCCCAGACCATTCTAGAGGCCCTTAGGACCCTTCTAAAAGCCTCTAGACCCTTCTAGAGCCTCCCAGGACCCTTATAAAAGCCCCAGACCCTTCTAGAGCCTCCCAGGACCATTCTAAAAGCCCCAGACCCTTCTAGAGCCCCCCAGGACCCTTCTAAAAGACCCCAGACCCTTCTAGAGCCACCTAGGATCCTTCAAAAAGCATAAAGACCCTTCTAGACCGCCCCCGGATCATTCTAAAAGCCCCCAGACCCTTCTAGAGCCCCTCAGGACCCTTCTAAATGCCCCCAGACCCTTCTAGAGAACCCCAGGACCCATCTAAAAGCCCCCAGATCCTTCTAGAGGCCTCCAGGACCCTTCTAAAAGCCCCCAGACCCTTCTAGAGCCCCCCCGGACCATTCTAAAAGCCCCAGACCCTTCTAGAGCTCCCAGGACCCTACTAAAAGCTCCCAGACCCTTCTAGAGCCCCCCAGGACCCTTCTAAAAGCCCCAGACCCTTCTAGACCTCCCGGATCCTTCTAAAAGCCCCCAGACCCTTCTAGATCCTCCAGGACCATTCTAAAAGCCCCAGACCTTCTAGAGGACCCAGGACCCTTCTAAAAGCCACCAGACCCTTCTAGAGCCCCCCAGAACCCTTCTAAAAGCCCCCAGACCCTTCTAGAGCAACCCAGGACCCTTCTAAAAGCCCCAGACCCTTCTTGAGCCCCCCAGGACCCTTCTAAATGCCCCCAGACCCTTCTAGCGGCACCCAGGACCCTTCTACAAGCCCCCAAACCCTTCTAGAGCCCCCCAGGACCCTTCTAAAAGCTCCCAGACCATTCTAGAGCCACCCAGGACCCTTCTAAAAGCCCCCAGACCCTTCTAGAGCCCCCCAGGACCCTTCTACAAGCCCCCAGACCCTTCTAGAGCCACCCAGGACCCTTCTAAAAGCACCCAGACGCTTCTAGAGGCCCCCAGGACCCGTCTAAAGCCTCTAGACCCTTCTAGAGCCCCCCAGGACCTTTCTAAAAGCACCCAGACCCTTATAGAGGCTCCCCGGACCCTTATAAAAGCACCCCGACCCTTCTAGAGGCCCCCAGGACCCGTCTAAAAGCCTCTAGACCCTTCTAGAGCCCCCCAGGACCTTTCTAAAAGTCCCCAGACCCTTCTAGACCCTCCCCGGATCCCTCTAAAAGCCCCCAGACCCTTCTAGAGCCACCTAGGATCATTCAAAAAGCACCCAGACCTTTCTAGACCGTCCCCGGATCATTCTAAAAGCCCCCAGACCCTTCTAGAGCCCTCCAGGATCATTCTAAAAGCCCACAGAAACTTCTAGAGCCCCCTAGAACCCATCTAAAAGCACCCAGACCCTTCTAGAGACACCCAGGACCCTTCTAAAAGCCGCCAGACCGTTCTAGAGCCCCCCAGGATCATTCCAAAAGCCCCCAGACCCTTCTAGAGCCCCCTAGGACCCATCTAAAAGCCCCCAGACCCTTCTAGAGGACCCTAGGACCCTTCTAAAAGCCCCCAGACCCTTCTAGACCCTCTCCGGATCCTTCGAAAGACCCCAGACCCTTCTAGACCCCCCCAGGATCATTCTAAAAGACACCAGACCCTTCTAGAGCCCCCCAGTACCCTTCTAAAAGCCCCTAGACCCTTCTAGAGCCCCCCAGGACCCTTCTAAAAGCCCCCAGACCCTTCAAGAGCCCCCCAGGACCATTCTGAAAGGCCGCAGACACATCTAGACACTCCCCGGATCTTTCTAAAAGACCCCAGACACATCTAGAGATCCCCAGAAGCATTCTAAAAGCCCCCAGGACCCTTCTAGAGCACTCCAGGACCCTTCTAAAAGCCCCCAGACCCTTCCAGAGCCCCCCAGGGCCCCTCTTAAGGCACTCCGTCCCTTCTAGGACACACCAGGACCCTTCTTAAAGTCCCCAGACCTTTCTAGAGCACCCCAGGACCCTTCTAAAGCTCCCAGACCCTTCTAGAGCCCCCCGGACCCTTCTAAAAGCCTCCAGACCCTACTAGAGGACCCCTGGACCCTTCTGAAAGCCCCCAGAACCTTCTAGAGCATCCCAGGACAGTTCTAAAAGCCCCAGACCCTTCTAGAGCATCCCAGGACAGTTCTAAAAGACCCCAGACCCTTCTAGTGCCTCCAGGACCCTTCTAAAAGCTCCCAGACCCTTCTAGAGCCTCATAGGAGCCTTCTAAAAACCCCCAGACCCTTCTAGAGCCCCCCCCGGACCATTCTAATAGATCCCAGACCCTTCTAGAGGCCCCAGGATACTTCTAAATGCCCCCAGACCCTTCTAGAGAACTCGGGACCCTTCTAAAATCCCCCAGACCCTTCTAGAGCCCCCCAGGACCCTTCTAAAAGCCCCCAGAACCTTCTAGACCCTCCCCGGATCATTCTAAAAGCCCCCAGACCCTTCTAGAGACCCCCATGACCCTTCTAAAAGCACTCAGACCCTTCTAGAGGGCCCCAGGACCCTTCTAAAAGCACCCAGACCCTTCTAGAGCCTCCCAGGACCATTCTAAAAGCCCCCAGACCCTTCTAGACCCCCCCAGGACCCTTCTAAAAGCCCCCAGACCCTTCTAGAGCCCCCCAGGACCCTTCTGAAAGGCCGCAGACACATCTAGACACTCCCCGGATCTTTCTAAAAGACCCCAGACACTTCTAGAGATCCCCAGGAGCATTCAAAAAACCCCCAGACCCTTCTAGAGCACTCCAGGACCCTTCTAAAAGCCCCCAGACACTTCTAGAGCCCCCCAGGGCCCCTCTTAAGGCACGCCGTCCTTTCTAGGACACCCCAGGACCCTTCTTAAAGTCCCCAGACCCTTCTAGAGCACCCCAGGACCCTTCTAAAAGCCCCCAGACCCTTCTAGAGCCCCCCCGGACCCTTCTAAAAGCCTCGAGACCCTACTAGAGCCCCCTAGGATGCTCCAAAAAGCACCCAGACACTTCTAGAGACCCCCAGGACCCTTCTAAAAGCCCCCAGACCCTTCTAGAGCCACCCAGGACGCTTCTAAAAGCCCCCAGACCCTTCTAGAGACCCCCAGGACCCTTCTAAAAGCCCCCAGACCGTTCTAGAGCCCCCCAGGACCCTTCTAAAAGCCCCCAGACCCTTCTAGAGCCACCCAGGACCCTTCTAAAAGACCCCAGACCCTTCTAGAGCCACCCAGGACCCTTCTGAAAGACTGCAGAACATTCTAGAGTCACCCAGGACCCTACTAAAGGCACACAGACCCTTCTAGAGCCCCCCAGAACCCTTCGAAATGCTCCCAGACCTTTCTAGATACCCCTAGGACCCTTCTAAAAGCCCCCAGACCCTTCTAGAGCCCCCCAGGACCCTTCTACAAGCCCCCAGACCCTTCTAGAGCCACCCAGGACCCTTCTAAAAGTACCCAGACCCTTCTAGAGGCCCCCAGGACCCGTCTAAAAGCCTCTAGACCCTTCTAGACCCCCCAGGACCATTCTAAAAGCACCCAGACCCTTCTAGAGGCTCCCCGGACCCTTATAAAAGCACCCCGACCCTTCTAGAGCCAACTAGGATCCTTCAAAAAGCACCCAGACCTTTCTAGACCGTCCCCGGATCATTCTAAAAGTCCCCAGACCCTTCTAGAGCCCCCCAGGATCATTCTAAAAGCCCCCAGACTCTTCTAGAGAACCCCAGGATCATTCCAAAAGCCCCCAGACTCTTCTAGAGCCCCCTAGGACCCATCTAAAAGCCCCCAGACCCTTCTAGAGGCCCCTAGGACCCTTCTAAATGCCCCCAGACCCTTCTAGAGAACTCCGGGACCCTTCTAAAACCACCCAGACCCTTCTAGAGCCTCCCAGGACCATTCTAAAAGCCCCCAGACCCTTCTAGAGCCCCCCAGGACCCTTCTAAAAGCCTCCAGACCCTTCTAGACCCCCCCAGGACCCTTTTGAAAGGCCGCAGACACTTCTAGACACTCCCCGGATCCTTCTAAAAGACTCCAGACATTTCTAGAGACAACCAGGAGCATTCTAAAAGTCCCCAGACCCTTCTAGAGCACCCCAGGACCCTTCTAAAAGCCCCCAGACCCTTCTAGAGCCCCCCAGGCCTCCTCTTAAGGCACCCCGTCCCTTCTAGAGCACCCCAGAACCCTTCTAAAAGACCCAGACCTTTCTAGAGCACGCCAGGACCCGTCTAAAAGCCCCCAGACAATTCTAGAGCCCCCCCGGACCCTTCTAAAAGCCTCCAGACCCTTCTAGAGGCCCCCTGGACCTATCTGAAAGCACCCAGACCCTTCTAGAGCCTACCAGGACCTTTCTACAAGCCCCCAGACCCTTCTAGAGCAACCAAGGACCCTTCTAAAAGCCCCCAGACCCTTCTAGAGGCCCCCAGGACCCTTCTAAAAGCCCCCAGACCCTTCTAGAGCCTCCCAGGACCATTCTACAAGCCCCCAGACACTTCTAGAGCCCCCCAGGACCCTTCTACAAGCCCCCAGACCATTCTAGATCCACCCAGGACCCTTCTAAAAGCCCCCAGACCCTTCTAGACGCCCCCAGGACTCGTCTAAAAGCCTCTAGACCCTTCTAGAGCCCCCCAGGACCTTTCTAAAAGCACCCAGATGCTTCTAGAGGCTCCCCGGTCCCTTATAAATGCACCCCGACCATTCTAGAGTCTCCCAGGACCCTTCTAAAAGCCACCAGACCCTTCTAGAGACCCCCAGGACCCTTCTAAAAGCCCCCAGACCCTTCTAGACACTCCCCGGATCCTTCTAAACGCCCTCAGACCCTTCTAGACCCCCCTAGGATCCTTCGAAAAGCACCCAGACCCTTCTAGACCGTCCCCGGATCATTCTAAAAGACCCCAGACCCTTCTAGAGCCCCCCAGGACACTTCTAAAAGCCCCCTGACACTTCTAGAGCCCCCTATGACCCATCTAAAAGCCCCCAGACCCTTCTAGAGGTTCCCAGGACCCTACTAAAAGCCCCCAGACCCTTCTAGACCCTCCCCGGATCCTTCTAAAAAACCCCAGACCATTCTAGAGCCTCCCAGGACTATTCTAAAGCCCTCAGACCCTTCTAGAGGACCCCAGGACCCTTCTAAAAGCCCCCAGACACTTCTAGAGCGCCCCCGGACCCTTCTAAAAGCCTACAGACCCTTCTAGAGCCCCCCAGGACCCTTCTAAAAGCCCCCAGACCAATCTAGAGGTCCCCAGGGCCCTCTTAAGGCACCCCGTCCATTCTAGAGCACCCAGGACCCTTCTAAAAGTCCCCAGACCATTCTAGAGCACCCCAGGACCCTTCTAAAAGCCCCAAGACCCTTCTAGAGCCCCCCAGGACCCTTCTAAAAGCACCCAGACCCTTATAGAGGCCCCCAGGACCCTTCTGAAAGCCCCAAGAACCTTCTAGAGCATCCCAGGACCCTTCTAAAAGAACCCAGACCCTTCTAGAGCTCCCCAGGACCCTTCTAAAAGCCCCCAGACCATTCTAGAGACCCCCATGACCCTTCTGAAAGACTCCAGAACCTTCTAGATCCACCCAGGACCCTTCTAAAAGCCACCAGACCCTTCTAGAGCCCCCCAGGACCATTCTAAAAGCACCCAGACCCTTCTAGAGACACCCAGGACCCTTCTAAATGCCCCCAGACCCTTCTAGATAAGCCAGGACCCTTCTAAAAGCAACCAGAACCTTCTAGAGCCACCCAGGACCATTCTAAAAGCTCCCAAACCCTTCTAGAGCCTCCCAGGACCCTTCTAAAAGCACCCAGACCCTTCTAGAGAGCCCCAGGACCATTCTAAAGGCCCCCAGACTCTTCTAGACCCTCCCCGGATCATTCTAAAAGCCCCCAGACCCTTCAAGAGACACCCAGGACCCTTCTAAAGGCCCCCAGACCCTTCTAGACCCTCCCCGGATCATTCTAAAAGCCCCCAGACCCTTCTAGAGCCTCGCAGGACCCCTCTAAAAGCCCCCAGACCCTTCTAGAGCCTCGCAGGACCCCTCTAAAAGCCTCCAGACCCTTCTAGAGGCGCCCAGGACCCTTCTAAAAGCCCCCAGACCCTTTTAGAGCACCCCCGGACCCCTCTGATATATCCCACACCATTCTAGAGGCCACCAGGATACTTTCAAAAGCCCCCAGACCCTTCTAGAGAACCCCAGGACCATTCTAAAAGCCCCCAGACCCTTCTAGAGCCCCCCAGGGCCCTTCTAAAAGCCCCGAGACCCTTCTAGGAGAGACGGGGGTCCTTAAGAGGGGCCTTGGGGTCATCTAGAAGGGTCTGGGGGCTTATAGAAGTGTCCTGGCGGGCTCTCGAAGGGTCTGGGTTCTTTGACAAGGGTCTTTGGGTGGCTCTAGAAGGGTCTGGGGTCTTTTGGAAGGGTCCTGGGTGCCTCAAGAAGGGTCTGGGGGCTTTTATAGGGTCCTGGGGGGCTCTAGAAGGGTCTGGGTGCTTTTAGAAGGGTCCTGGGGAGCTCTAGAAGGGTCTGGGGTCTTTTAGAAGGGTCCCGGGAGGCTCTAGAAGGGTCTGGGGGCTTTTAGAATTGTCATGCGGGTCTCTAGAAGGGTCTGGGTCCTGTTAGAAGGGTCCTTGGGGGCTCTAGAAGGGTCTGAGTATCATTAGAGGGGCCTTGGGGGCATCTAGAAGAGTCTTGGGGATATTAGAAGTGTCCTGGAGAGCTCTAGAAGGGTCTTGGGGCTTTTAGAAGGGTCCTGGGAGGCTCTAGAAGGGTCTGGGGGCTTTTAGATGGGTCCTGGGCAGCTCTAGAAGGGTCTGGGGGCTTTAAGAAGTGTCCTGGGGGGCTCTAGAAGGGTCGGGGGGGGTTTAGGATAGTCCTGGTGGGCTCTAGAAGGCTGTGAGGGCTTTTAGAAGGTTCCTGGGGGCATCTAGAAGGCTCTGGGGGCTTTTAGAAGGGTCCTGGGGGCCTCTAGAATTGTCTGAGGGATTTTAGAAGGGTCCTGGGAGGCTCTAGAAGGGTCTGGGTGCTTTTAGAATGATCCAGGGAGGGTCTAGAAGGGTCTGGGGGCTTTTAGAAGGGTCCTGTAGGGCTCTAGAAGGGTCAGGGTGCTTTTAGAAGGGGCCTAGGGGGCTCTAGAAGGGTCTGGGTGCTTTTAGAAGGGTCCTAAGGGGCTCTAGAAGGTCTGGGGGATTTTAGAAGGGTCCTGGGTAGCTCTAGATGGGTCTGGGGGCTTTCAGAAGGGTCCTGGGGGGCTGTAGAAGGGTCTGGAGTCTTTTAGAAGGGTCCTGGGGGGCTCTAGAAGGGTCTGGGGGCATTCAGAAGGGTCCTGGGGGCCTCTAGGAGGGTCTGGAAGCTTTTAGAAGGGGCCTGTTGGGCTCTAGAAAGGTCTGGGGGCATTTAGAAGGGTCCTGGTGGTCTCTAGATGGGTCTGGGGGCTTTCAGAAGGGTATTGGGAGGCTCTAGAAGGGTCTGGGTGCTTTTAGAAGGATCCGGGGAGGGTCTAGAAGGGTCTGGGGCTTTTAGAAGGGTCCTGTGGAGCTCTAGAAGACTCTGGGGTCTTTTAGACGGGTCCTGGGGGGCTCTAGAAGGGTCTGGGGCTTTTTAGAAGAGTTCTGGGGAGCTCTAGAAGGGTCTGGGGCTTTCAGAAGGGTCCTGGGGGTCGCTAGAAGTGTTTGGGTGTATTTGGAAGGGTCCTGGGGAGCTCTAGAAGGGTCTGGGGGCTTTCAGAAGGGTCCTGGGGGCATGTAGAAGGGTCTGGAGGCTTTTAGAATGGTCCTGATGGGCTCTAGAATGGTGTGGGGGCATTCAGAACGGTCCTGGTGGCCTCTAGAAGGGACTGGATGTTTTTAGAAGAGTCCTGGGGGGCTCTAGATTGGTCTGGGGGCATTTAGAAGGGTCCTGGGGGGCTCTAGAAGGGTCTGGGGGCTTTTAGAAGGATACGTGGAATTTCTGGAAGGGTCTGGGGGCTTTTAGAAGGGTCCTGGGTTGCTCGAGAAGGGTCTGGAGGCTTTTAGAAGGGTCCTGCGGGTCTCTAGAAGGATCTGGAGGCTTTTAGAAGGGTCCTGGGAGGTTCTAGAAGTGTCTGATGGATTTTAGAAGGGTCCTGGCAGGTTCTAGAAGGGTCTGGGTGCTTTTAGAGGGGCCCTGGACTTCTCTAGATGGTTCTGGGAGCATTTAGAAGAGTCCTGGGGGGCTCTAGAAGGGTCTGGGGTCTTTTAGAAGGGTCCTGGGCGCATCTAGATGGGTCTGGGGGCTTTCAGAAGGGTCCTGGGAGGCTCTAGAACGGTCTGGGGGCTTTTAGAAGGGTCCTGGGGGGCTCTAGAAGGGTCTGGGGGCATTTCGAAGTGTCCTGGGGGGCTCTAGAAGGGTCTGGGGGATTTTAGAAGGATCCTGGGGGCCTCTAGAAAGGTCTGGGGGCATTTAGAAGGGTCCTGCGGGTCTCTAGAAGGGTCTGGGGGCTTTTAGAACGGTCCTTGGGGCTCTAGAAGGGTCTGGGGACCATTAGAGGGGCCCTGGAGGCCTCTAGAAGGGTCTGGGGGCTTTTAGAATGGTCCTGGGTGCATCTAGAAATCTCTGGGTGCTTTTATAAGGGTCCTTGGGGGCTCTAGAAGGGTCTGAGGGATTTTAGAAGGGTCCTGGGAGGCTCTAGAAGGGTCTGGGTGCTTTTAGAAGGATCCGGGGAGGGTCTAGAAGGGTCTGGGGACTTTTAGAAGGGTCCTGGGGGGCTCTAGAAGGGTCTGGGGGCTATTAGAAGGATCCAGGGATGGTCTACAAGGGTCTGGGGACTTTTAGAAGAGTCCTGGGGGGCTCTAGATGGGTCTGGGGGCATTTAGAAGGGTCCTGGGGGGCTCTAGAAGGGTCTGGGGGCTTTTAGAAGGATACGTGGAATCTCTAGAAGGGTCTGGGGGCTTTTAGAAGGGTCCTGGGGGGCTCTAGAAGGGTCTGTAGGCTTTTAGAAGGGTCCTGGGTGGCTCTAGAAGGGTGTGGGGGCTTTTAGAAGGATCCGGGGAGGGTCTAGAACGGTCTGGGGGGTTTTAGAAGGGTCCTGGGGGTTTCTAGAAGTGTCTGGGGGATTTTAGAAGGGTCCCGGTGGGCTCTAGAAGGGTCTGAGGGATTTTAGAAGGGTCCTGGGGAGCTCTAGAAGGGTCTGGGTGCTTTTATAGGGGCCCTGGGCTTCTCTAGAAGGGTCTGGGGCTTTTAGAGGAGTTATGGGGGGCTCTAGAAGCGTCTGGGGGCTTTCAGAAGGGTCCTGTGGGCCTCTAGAAAAGTCTGGAGGCTTTTAGAATGTCCTGGGGGGCTCTAGAAGGGTCTGGGGCATTTAGAAGTGTCCTGGGGGTCTCTAGAAGGGTCTGGGAGATTTTAGAAGGATCCTGGGGGCCTCTAGAAAAGTCTGGGGTATTTAGAAGGGTCCTGGGGTGCTCTAGAAGGGTCTGGGGGCTTTCAGAAGGGTCCTGAGGGGCTCTAGAAGGGTCTGGGGGCTATTAGAAGGGTTCTTGGGGCCTCTAGAAGGGTCTGGGGTCTTTTAGAAGGGTCCTGGGAGGATCTAGATGGGTCTGGGTACTTTTAGAAGGATCCGGGGAGGTTCTAGAAGGGTCTGGGGGCGTTTAGAAGGGTCCTGGGAGGCTCTACAAATGTCTGGAGGGTTTTAGAATGGTCCTGGGGGCATCTAGAAGCGTCTATGGGCTTTTAGAATGATCCGGGGAGGCTCTAGAAGGGTCTGGCGGCTTTTAGAAGGGTCCTGGGGTCCTCTAGAAGGGTCTGGGGGCATTTAGAAAGATACGGGGAAGATCTAGAAGGGTCTGGGGGCTTTTAGAAGGGTCCTGGGGGCTCTAGAAGGGTCTGGAGTCTTTGAGAATGGTCCTGGGGGGCTCTAGAAGGGTCTGGGGGATTAGTAAGATCCGGGGAGGGTCTAGAAGGGTCTGGGTGCTTTTAGACGGGCCCTGGGCTCTCTAGAAGTGTCTGGGGCATTTAGAAGAGTCCTGGGGGGCTCTAGAATGGTCTGATGTCTTTTAGAAGGGTCCTGGGGGGCTCTAGAAGGGTCTGGGGGAGTTAAGATAGGTCCTGGGGAGCTCTAGAAGTGTCTGGGTGCTTTTAGAAGGGTCCTGGGAGACTCTAGAAGGGTCTGAGTGGTTTTAGAAGGGTCCTGGGAGGCTCTAGAAGGGTCTGGTTGCTTTTAGAAGGATTCGGGGAGGGTCTAGAAGGGTCTGGGGGCTTTTAGAAGGGTCCTGTGGGGCTCTGGAAGGGTCTGGGTGCTTTTAGAAGGGTCCTGGGGGCCTCTAGAATTGTCTGGGGGCTTTTAGAAGGGTCCTGGGGAGCTCTAGAAAGGTCTTGGGGCTTTTAGAAGGGTCCTGAGGGCGCTAGAAGTGTCTGGGTGCTCTTAGAAGGGTCCTGGGTGTCTCTAGAAGGGTCTGGGGGCTTTTAGAAGGGTCCTGGGGGCCTCTAGAAGTGTCTGGAGGCTTTATAGAAGGGTCCTAGGGGGCTCTAGAAGGGTCTGGGGGCATTCAGAAGGGTCCTTCGGGCATCTAGAAGGGTCTGGAGTCTATTAGAAGAGTCCTGGGGGGCTCTAGATGGGTCTGGGGTCATTTAGATGGGTCCTGGGGGGCTCTAGAAGGGTCTGGGGGCTTTCAGAAGTGTCCTGGGGGCTCTAGAAGGGTCTGGGGGCTTTTAGAAGGGTCCTGGGTCATCTAGAATGGTCTGGGGGCTTTTAGAAAGGTCCTGGGAGGATCCAGATGGGTCTGGGTGGTTTTAGAAGGATCCGGGGATGGTCTAGAAGGGTCTGGGTGCTTTTAGAAGGGTCCTGGGGGGCTCTACAAATGTCTGGAGTATTTTAGAAGGATCCGGGGAGGCTCTAGAAGTGTCTGGCGGCTTTTAGAAGGGTCCTTGGGAGCTCTAGAAGGGTCTGGGTGCTTTCAGAAGGGTCCTGGGGGCCTCTAGAAGGGTCTGGGTGCTTTCAGAAAGGTCCTGGGTGGCTCTAGAAGGGTCTGGGGGCTTTTAGAAGGGTCCTGTGGGGCTGTAGAAGGGTCTGGGGGCTTTTAGATGGGTCCTGGGGGGCTCTAGAAATGTCCGGGGCTTTTAGAAGGGTCCTGGGGGCTCTAGAAGGGTCTGGGGGCTATTAGAAGGATCCTTGGAGGGTCTAGAAGGCTCTGGGGGCATTTAGAAAGGTCCTTGGTGGCTCTAGAATGGTCTGGGGACCATTAGAGGAGCCCTGGGGTCCTCTAGAAGGGTCTGGGGGATTTTAGAAGGGTCCTGAGGAGCTCTAGAAGGGTCTGGGGGCTTTTACAAGGGTCCTGGGGGAATCTAGAAGGGTCTGGTGGCTTTTAGAAGGGTCCTGCGTGTCTCTAGAATGGTCTGGGGGCTTTTAGAAGGGCCCTGGAGGAATCTAGAAGGCTCTGGGGTCTTTGAGAAGGGTCCTAGGGGGCTCTAGAAGGGTCTGGGTGTTTTTAGAAGGGTCCTGGGGTGCTCTAGAAGGGTCTGGGAGCTTTTAGAAGGGTCCTGGGAGACGCCAGAAGGGTCTGAGGGCTTTTAGAAGGGTCCTGTAGGTTCTCTAGAAGGGTCTGGGGGCTTTTAGAAGGGTCGTGCGAGGCTCTAGAAGGGTCTGGGGGCTTTTAGAATGGTCCTGGGGGGCTCTAGAAGGGTCTGGGTGCTTTTAGAAGGGTCCTGGGAGGCTCTAGAAGTGTCTGGGTGCTTTTAGAATGGTCCTGGGAGGCTCTAGAAGGGTCTGGGGTCTTTTTGAAGGG
>JAUNZM010002353.1:0-42240 GCA_033459285.1 Clamator glandarius
CTTCTAAAAGCCCCAGACCCTTCTAGATCCTCCCCGTATCATTCTAAATGCCCCCAGACCCTTCTAGAGGACCCCAGGACCCTTCTAAAAGCCGCCCAGACCCTTCTAGAGCCTCCCAGGACCCTTCTAAAAAGCCCCCAGACCCTTCTAGAACCCCCCAGGACCCATCTAAAAGCCCCCAGACTCTTCTAGAGCCCCCCAGGACCGTCCTAAAAGCCCTCAGACCCTTCTAGAGGCACCCAGGACCCTTCTAAAAGCACCCAGACCCATCTAGAGCCCCACAAGACCCTTGTAAAAGCCCCCAGATCCTTCTAGAGACCCCCAGGACGATTCTCAAAGCCCCCAGACCCTTCTAGAGGCCCCCAGGACCCTTCTAAAAGACCCCAGACCCTTCTAGAGCCCCCCAAGACCCTTCTAAAAGACCCCAGACCCTTCTAGAGACCCCCAGGACGCTTCTAAAGGCACCCAGACCTTCTAGAGCCCCCAAGACCCTTCTAAAAGCCCCCAGACCCTTCTAGAGGCCCCCAGGACCCTTCTAAAAGCCCCCAGACCATTCTAGAGGCCACCAGGGCCCTTCTAAAAGCCCCCAGACCCTTCTAGAGGCACCCAGGACCCTTCTAAAATCACCCCAGACCCTTCTAGAGTCCCCCAGGACCCTTCTAAAAACACCCAGACCCTTCTAGAGCCCCCCAGGACCCTTCTAAAAGAACCCAGACCCTTCTAGAGCCCCCCCGGACCCTTCTGAAAGCCCCCAGACCCTCCTAGAAGCCTCCAGGACCCACCTAAAAGCCCCCAGACTCTTCTAGAGCCCCCCAGGACCGTCCTAAAAGCCCTCATACCCTTCTAGAGGCCCCCAGCACCCTTCTAAAAGCCCCCAGACCCATCTAGAGACCCCAAGACCCTTGTAAAAGCCCCCAGATCCTTCTAGAGACCCCCAGGACGCTTCTAAAAGCACCCAGACCCTTCTAGAGGCCCCCAGGACCCTTCTAAAAGACCCCAGACCCTTCTAGAGCCCCCCAAGACCCTTCTAAAAGACCTCAGACCCTTCTAGAGACCCCCAGGACGCTTCTAAAGGCACCCAGATCCTTCTAGAGCCCCCTAGGACCCTTCTAAAAGCCCCCAGACCCTTCTAGAGCCCCCCAGCACCCTTCTAAAAGCCCCCAGACCCTTCTAGAGCCCCCAGGACCCTTCTGAAAGCCCCCAGACCTTTTTAGAGCCTCCCAGGACCCTTCTAAAAGCTCCCAGACCCTTCTAGAGCCACTAAAGAACCTTCTAAAAGCCCCCAGACCCTTCTAGAGCCCACCAGCACCCTTCTAAAAGCACCCAGACCCTTCTAGAGGCACCCAGGACCCTTCTAAAATCACCCAGACCCTTCTAGAGCCCCCCAGGACCCTTCTAAAAGAACCCAGACCCTTCTAGAGCCCCCCCGGACCCTTCTGAAAGCCCCCAGACCCTCCTAGAAGCCTCCAGGACCCATCTAAAAGCCCCCAGACCGTTCTAGAGACCACCAGGACCCTTCTAAAAGCCCCCAGACCCTTCTAGAGCCACCCAGGACCCTTCTAAAAGCCCCCAGACCCTCCTACAAGCCTCCAGGACCCTTCTAAAAGACCCCAGACCATTCTAGAGCCCCCCATGACCCTTCTAAAAGCCCCCAGACTCTTCTAGAGCCCCTCAGGTCCCCTCTAAAAGCACTCAGACCCTTCTAGAGGCACCCAGGACCCTTCTAAAAGCCCCAGACCCTTCTAGAGGCCCCCAGGACCCTTCTAAAAGCCCCCAGATCCTTCTAGAGACCCCCAGTACGCTTCTAAATCACCCAGACCCTTCTAGAGCCACCCAGGACCCTTCTAAAACCACCCAGACCGTTCTAGAGGCCCCCAGGACCCTTCTAAAAGCCCGCAGACCCTTCTAGAACCACTAAAGTCCCTTCTAAAAGCCGCCAGACCCTTCTAGATGCCCACAGGACTCTTCAAAAAGTCCCCAGACCCTTCTGGAGCCCCCTAGGACCCATCTAAAAGCCCCCAGACCATTCTAGAGCCCCCCAGCACCCTTCTATAAGCCCCCAGACTCTTCTAGAGGCCCCCAGGACCCTTCTGAAAGCCCCCAGACCCTTCTAGAGCCCCCAGGACCCTTCTAAAAGCCCCCAGACCCTTCTAGAGCCCCCCAGCACCATTCTAAAAGCCCCCAGACCCTTCTAGAGCCCCCCAGGACCTTTCTGAAAGCACCCAGACCCTTCTAGAGGCCCCCAGGACCCTTCTAAAAGACCCCAGACCCTTCTAGAGCCCCCCAGCACCATTCTAAAAGCCCCAGACCCCTTCTAGAGCCCCCCAGGACCTTTCTGAAAGCCCCCAGACCACTCTAGAGCCCCCCAGGACCCTTCTAAAAGCCCCCAGACCCTTCTAGAGCACACCAGGACCCTTCTGAAAGCCCCCAGACCCTTCTAGAGACCCCCACGACCCTTCTAAAAGCACCCAGACCTTTCTAGAGCCCCCCAGGACCCTTCTAAAAGCCCCCAGACCCTTCTAGAGCCCCCCAGGACCCTTCTAAAAGCCACCAGACCCTTCTAGAGCCCCCTAGGAGCTTTCTAAAAGCCCCAAAACCCTTCTAGAGCCCCCTAGGACCCCTTCTAAAATCTCCCAGAACCCTTCTAGAGGCCCCCAAGACCCTTCTAGAAGCCCCAGACCCTCCTAGAAGCCTCCAGGACCCTTCTAAAAGCCACCAGACCCTTCTAGAGCCCACCAGGACCCTTCTGAAAGACCCCAGACCCTTCTAGAGCCCCCCAGGACCCTTCTAAAAGCACCCAGACCCTTCTAGAGCCCCCCAGGACCCTTCTAAAAGCCCCCAGACCCTTCTAGAGCCCCCCAGGACCCTTCTAAAAGCCCCCAGACCCTTCTAGAGGCCCCCAGGACCCTTCTAAATGACCCCAGACCCTTCAAGAGCCCCCCCGGACCCTTCTGAAAGCCCCCAGACCACTCTAGAGCCCCCCAGGACCATTCTAAAAGCCCCCACACCCTCCTAGAAGCCTCCAGGACCCTTCTAAAAGCCCCCAGACCCTTCTAGAGCACACCAGGACCCTTCTGAAAGCCCCCAGACCCTTCTAGAGCCCCCTAGGACCCTTCTAAAAGCTCCCAGACCCTTCTAGAGGCTCCCAAGACCCTTCTAAAAGCCCCAGACCCTCCTAGAAGCCTCCAGGACCCTTCTAAAAGCCACCAGACCCTTCTAGAGCCCACCAGGACCCTTCTGAAAGACCCCAGACCCTTCTCGAGCCCCCCAGGTCCTTTCTGAAAGCACCCAGACCCTTCTAGAGGCCCCAGGACCCTTCTAAAAGACCCCAGACCCTTCTAGAGCCCCCCCGGATCCTTCTGAAAGCCCCAGACCCCTCTAGAGCCCCCCAGGACCCTTCTAAAAGCCCCCACACCCTCCTAGAAGCCTCCAGGACCCTTCTAAAAGCCCCCAGACCCTTCTAGAGCACACCAGGACCCTTCTGAAAGCCCCCAGACCCTTCTAGAGCCCCCCAGGACCCTTCTAAAAGCACCCAGACCTTTCTAGAGCCCCCCAGGACCCTTCTAAAAGCCCCAAACCCTTCTAGAGCCCCCCAGGACCCCTCTAAAAGCCACCAGACCCTTCTAGAGCCCCCTAGGAGCCTTCTAAAAGAACCCAGACCCTTCTAGAGCCCCCCTAGGACCCTTCTAAAAGCTCCCAGACCCTTCTAGAGGCCCCCAAGACCCTTCTAAAAGCCCCCAGACCCTCCTAGATGCCTCCAGGACCCTTCTAAAAGCCACCAGACCCTTCTAGAGCCCACCAGGACCCTTCTAAAAGCCACCAGACCCTTCTAGAGCCCCCTAGGACCCTTCTGAATGTCCCCAAACCCTTCTAGAGCCACCTAGGACCCTTCTAAAAGCTCCCAGACCCTTCTAGAGGCACCCAGGACCCTTCTAAAAGCACCCAGACCCTTCTAGAGCCCCCCAGGACCCTTCTAAAAGCCCCCAGATCCTTCTAAAGCCATCCAGGACCATTCTAAAAGCACTCAGACCCTTCTAGTGACTCCCAGGACCCTTCTATAAGCCCCCAGATGATTCTAGAGCCCCTCAGGACCATTCTAAAAGCCCTCAGACCCTTGTAGTTACGCCCAGGACCCTTCTGAAAGCCCCCACACCCTTCTAGAGCCCCCCAGGACCCTTCTAAAAGCCCCCAGAACCTTCTAGAACCCCCCAGGACCCTTCTAAAAGCCCCCAGACTCTTCTAGAGCCCCCCAGGACCGTCCTAAAAGCCCTCAGACCCTTCTAGAGGCCCCCAGGACCCTTCTAAAAGCACCCAGACCCTTCTAGAGCCCCCCAAGACCCTTCTAAAAGCCCCCAGATCCTTATACAGACCACCAGGACGCTTCTGAAAGCACCCAGACCCTTCTAGAGGCCCCCAGGACCCTTCTAAAAGACCCCAGACCCTTCTAGAGCCCCCCAAGACCCTTCTAAAAGCCCCCAGATCCTTCTAGAGACCCCCAGGACGCTTCTAAAGGCACCCAGACCCTTCTAGAGCCCCCTAGGACCCTTCTAAAAGCCCCAAACCATTCTAGAGGCCCCCAGGAACCTTCTAAAAGCCCCCAGACCCTTCTAGAGGCACCCAGGACCATTCTAAAAGCCCCCATACCCTTCTAGAGCCCCCCCGGACCCTTCTAAAAGCCCCCAGGACCTATCTAAAAGCCCCCAGACCATTCTAGAGGTCCCCAGGACCATTCAAAAAGCACCCAGACCATTCTAGAGCCCCCCAGGACCCTTCTAAAAGCCCCCAGACCCTTCTAGAGCCACCCAGGACCCTTCTAAAAGCCCCCAGACCCTTCTAGAGCCTCCCAGGACCCTTCTAAAAGCCCCCAGACCCTTCTAGAAGCCTCCAGGACCCTTCTAAAAGCCCCCAGACCCTTCTAGAGCGCACCAGGACCCTTCTAAAAGCCCCCAGACCCTTCTAGAGCCCCCCAGGACCCATCTAAAAGCCCCCAGACTCTTCTAGAGCCCCCCAGGACCCTTCTAAAAGCCCTCAGACCCTTCTAGAGGCCCCCAGGACCCTTCTAAAAGCCCCCAGACCCTTCTAGAGGCCCCCAGGACCCTTCTAAAAGCCCCCAGACCCTTCTAGGTCCACTAAAGACCCTTCTAAAAGCCCCCAGAGCCTTCTAGAGGCCCCCAGGACACTTAAAAAAGACCCCAGACCCTTCTAGAGCCCCCTAGGACCCTTCAAAAAGCCCCCAGACCCTTCTAGAGCCTCTCAGCACCCTTCTAAAAGACCCCAGACCCTTCTAGAGGCCCCCAGGACCCTTCTGAAAGCCCCCAGACCCTTCTAGAGTCCCCCCAGGACCCTTCTAAAAGGCCCCAGACCCTTCTAGAGCCCCCCTGGACCGATCTAAAAGCCCCCAGACCCTTCTAGAGCCACCCAGCACCCTTCTAAAAGACCCCAGACCCTTCTAGAGGCCCTCAGGACCTTTCTGAAAGCCCCCAGACCCCTCTAGAAGCCTCCAGGACCATTCTAAAAGACCCAAACCCTTCTAGAGCCCACCAGGACCCTTCTGAAAGCCCCCAGACCCTTCTAGAGCCCCCCAGGACCATTCTAAAAGCCCCCAGACCATTCTAGAGCCTACCAGGACCCTTCTAAAAGCCCCCAGACCTTTCTAGAGTCCCCCAGGACCTTTCTCAAAGCCCCCAGACCCTTCTAGAACACCCCAGGACCCTTCTAAACGCCCCCAGACCCTTCTAAAGCCCCCCAGGACCATTCTAAAAGCCCTCAGACCCTTCTAGTGACGCCCAGGACCCTTCTATAAGCACCCAGACCATTCTAGAGCCCCTCAGGACCATGCTAAAAGCACTCAGACCCTTGTAGTTACGCCCAGGACCCTTCTGAAAGCACCCAGACCCTTCTAGAGCCCCCCAGGACCCTTCTAAAAGCACCCAGAACCATCTAGAACCCCCCCAGGACCCTTCTAAAAGCCCCCAGACTCTTCTAGAGCCCCCCCAGGACCGTCCTAAAAGCCCTCAGACCCTTCTAGAGGCCCCCAGGACCCTTCTAAAAGCACCCAGACCCTTCTAGAGCCCCCCAAGACCCTTCTAAAAGCCCCCAGATCCTTCTAGAGACCCCCAGGACGCTTCTAAAAGCACCCAGACCCTTCTAGAGGCACCCAGGACCCGTCCAAAAGACCCCAGACCCTTCTAGAGCCCCCCAAGACCCTTCTAAAAGCCCCCAGACTCTTCTAGAGCCCCTCAGGTCCCTTCTAAAAGCACTCAGACCCTTCTAGAGGCCCCCAGGACCCTTCTAAAAGCCCCTAGACCATTCTAGAGGCCCCCAGGACCCTTCTAAAAGCCCCCAGATCCTTCTAGAGACCCCCAGTACGCTTCTAAAAGCACCCAGACCATTCTAGAGCCACCCAGGACCCTTCTAAAAGCACCCAGACCCTTCTAGAGGCCCCCAGGACCCTTCTAAAAGCCCCCAGACCCTTCTAGAGCCACTAAAGTCCCTTCTAAAAGCCCCCAGACCCTTCTAGATGCCCACAGGACTCTTCAAAAAGCCCCCAGACCCTTCTAGAGCCCCCTAGGACCCATCTAAAAGAACCCAGACCATTCTAGAGCCCCCCAGCATCCTTCTATAAGCCCCCAGACTCTTCTAGAGGCCCCCAGGACACTTCTAAAAGCCCCCAGACCCTTCTAGAGCCTCCCAGGACCCTTCTAAAAGCCCCCAGACCCTTCTAGAGCCCCCATGGACCGTTCTAAAAGCCCCGAGACCCTTCTGGAGCCACCCAGCACCCTTCTAAAAGCCCCCAGACCCTTCTAGAGGCACTCAGGACCCTTCTGAAAGCCCCCAGACCCCTCTAGAACCCCTAAGGACCCTTCTAAAAGCACCCAGACCCTCCTAGAAGCCTCCAGGACCCTTCTAAAAACCCCCAGACCCTTCTAGAGCCCACCAGGACCCTTCTGAAAGCCCCCAGACCCTTGTAGAGCCCCCCAGGACCCTTCTAAAAGCCCCCGGACCCTTGTAGAGCCTACCAGGACCCTTCTAAAAGCCCCCAGACCTTTCTAGAGTCCCCCAGGACCTTTCTCAAAGCCCCCAGACCCTTCTAGAGCCCCCCAGGACCATTCTAAAAGCCCCCAGACCATTCTAGAGCCTACCAGGACCCTTCTAAAAGCCCCCAGACCTTTCTAGAGTCCCCCAGGACCTTTCTCAAAGCCCCCAGACCCTTCTAGAGCCCCCCAGGACCCTTCTAAAAGCCCCCAGACCCTTCTAAAGCCCCCCAGGACCATTCTAAAAGACCTGAGACCCTTCTAGTTACGCCCAGGACCCTTCTATAAGCACCCAGACCCTTCTAGAGCCTCCCAGGACCCTTCTAAAAGCCCCCAGACCCTTCTAGAACCCCCCAGGACCCATCTAAAAGCCCCCAGACTCTTCTAGAGCCCCCCAGGACCGTCCTAAAAGCCCTCAGACCCTTCTAGAGGCACCCAGGACCCTTCTAAAAGCACCCAGACCCATCTAGAGCCCCACAAGACCCTTGTAAAAGCCCCCAGATCCTTCTAGAGACCCCCAGGACGATTCTCAAAGCCCCCAGACCCTTCTAGAGGCCCCCAGGACCCTTCTAAAAGACCCCAGACCCTTCTAGAGCCCCCCAAGACCCTTCTAAAAGACCCCAGACCCTTCTAGAGACCCCCAGGACGCTTCTAAAGGCACCCAGACCCTTCTAGAGCCCCCAAGACCCTTCTAAAAGCCCCCAGACCCTTCTAGAGGCCCCCAGGACCCTTCTAAAAGCCCCCAGACCCTTCTAGAGCCACTAAAGACCCTTCTAAAAGCCCCCAGACCCTTCTAGAGCCCCCCAGCACCCTTCTAAAACCCCAGACCATTCTAGAGGCCACCAGAGCCTTTCTAAAAGCCCCCAGACCCTTCTAGAGCCCCCCAGGACCCTTCTAAAAGCCCCCAGACCCTTCTAGAGCCCCCCAGCACCCTTCTAAAAGCCCCCAGACCATTCTAGAGCACCCCAGGACCCTTCTGAAAGCCCCCAGACCCTTTTAGAGCCTCCCAGGACCCTTCTAAAAGCTCCCAGACCCTTCTAGAGCCACTAAAGAACCTTCTAAAAGCCCCCAGACCCTTCTAGAGCCCCCCAGCACCCTTCTAAAAGCCCCCAGACCATTCTAGAAGCCACCAGGGCCCTTCTAAAAGCCCCCAGAACATTCTAGAGGTCCCCAGGACCATTCAAAAAGCACCCAGACCCTTCTAGAGCCACCCAGGACCCATCTAAAAGCCCCCAGACCCTTCTAGAGCCCCCCAGCACCGTTCTAAAAGCCCCCAGACCCTTCTAGAGGCCACCAGAGCCTTTCTAAAAGCCCCCAGACCCTTTTAGAGCCCCCCAGGACCCTTCTAAAAGCCCCCAGACCCTTCTAGAGCCCCCCAGCACCCTTCTAAAAGCCCCCAGATCCCTCTAGAGCCACCCAGGACCCTTCTAAAAGCCCCCAGACCCTTCTAGAGCCTCCCAGGACCCTTCTAAAAGACCCCAGACCCTCCTATAAGCCTCCAGGACCTTTCTAAAAGCCCCCAGACCCTTCTAGAGCCCCCCAGGACCCTTCTAAAAGCCCCCAGACCCTTCTAAAGCCCCCCAGGACCATTCTAAAAGACCTGAGACCCTTCTAGTTACGCCCAGGACCCTTCTATAAGCACCCAGACCATTCTAGAGCCCCTCAGGACCATTCTAAAAGCCCTCAGACCCTTGTAGTTACGCCCAGGACCCTTCTGAAAGCACCCAGACCCTTCTAGAGCCTCCCAGGACCCTTCTAAAAGCCCCCAGACCCTTCTAGAACCCCCCAGGACCCATCTAAAAGCCCCCAGACTCTTCTAGAGCCCCCCAGGACCGTCCTAAAAGCCCTCAGACCCTTCTAGAGGCACCCAGGACCCTTCTAAAAGCACCCAGACCCATCTAGAGCCCCCCAAGACCCTCGTAAAATCCCCCAGATCCTTCTAGAGACCCCCAGGACGATTCTAAAAGCACCCAGACCCTTCTAGAGGCCCCCAGGACCCTTCTAAAAGACCCCGGACCCTTCTAGAGCCCCCCAAGACCCTTCTAAAAGACCCCAGACCCTTCTAGAGACCCCTAGGACCCTTCTAAAGGCACCCAGACCCTTCTAGAGCCCCCTAGGACCCTTCTAAAAGCCCCCAGACCCTTCTAGAGCCACTAAAGACCCTTCTAAAAGCCCCCAGACCCTTCTAGAGCCCCCCAGGACTCTTCTAAAAGAACCCAGACCCTTCTAGAGCCCCCCCGGACCCTTCTGAAAGCCCCCAGACCCTCCTAGAAGCCTCCAGGACCCATCTAAAAGCCCCCAGACCGTTCTAGAGACCACCAGGACCCTTCTAAAAGCCCCCAGACCCTTCTAGAGCCCCCCAGGACCCTCCCCCCAGGACCCTTCTAAAAGCCCCCCAGACTCTTCTAGAGCCCCTCAGGTCCCTTCTAAAAGCACTCAGACCCTTCTAGAGCCCCCCAGGACCCTTCAAAAAGCCCCCAGACCATTCTAGAGCCCCCAGCACCCTTCTATAAGCCCCCAGACTCTTCTAGAGCCCCCCAGGACCTTTCTGAAAGCCCCCAGACCCTTCTAGAGGCCCACAGGACCCTTCTAAAAGACCCCAGACTCTTCTAGAGCCCCTCAGGTCCCTTCTAAAAGCACTCAGACCCTTCTAGAGGCACCCAGGACCCTTCTAAAAGCACCCAGACCATTCTAGAGGCCCCCAGGACCCTTCTAAAAGCCCCCAGATCCTTCTAGAGACCCCCAGTACGCTTCTAAAAGCACCCAGACCATTCTAGAGCCACCCAGGACCCTTCTAAAAGCACCCAGACCCTCTAGAGGCCCCCAGGACCCTTCTAAAAGCCCCCAGACCCTTCTAGAGCCACTAAAGTCCCTTCTAAAAGCCCCCAGACCCTTCTAGATGCCCACAGGACTCTTCAAAAAGCCCCCAGACCCTTCTAGAGCCCCCTAGGACCCATCTAAAAGCCCCCAGACCATTCTAGAGCCCCCCAGCATCCTTCTATAAGCCCCCAGACTCTTCTAGAGGCCCCCAGGACACTTCTAAAAGCCCCCAGACCCTTCTAGAGCCTCCCAGGACCATTCTAAAAGCCCCCAGACCATTCTAGAGCCCCCATGGACCGTTCTAAAAGCCCCGAGACCCTTCTGGAGCCACCCAGCACCCTTCTAAAAGCCCCCAGACCCTTCTAGAGGCACTCAGGACCCTTCTGAAAGCCCCCAGACCCCTCTAGAACCCCTAAGGACCCTTCTAAAAGCCCCCAGACCCTCCTAGAAGCCTCCAGGACCCTTCTAAAAGCCCCCAGACCCTTCTAGAGCCCACCAGGACCCTTCTGAAAGCCCCCAGACCCTTCTAGAGCCCCCCAGGACCATTCTAAAAGCCCCCGGACCCTTGTAGAGCCTACCAGGACCCTTCTAAAAGCCCCCAGACCTTTCTAGAGTCCCCCAGGACCTTTCTCAAAGCCCCCAGACCATTCTAGAGCCCCCAGGACCATTCTAAAAGACCCCAGACCATTCTAGAGCCTCCCAGGACCCTTCTAAAAGCCCCCAGACCTTTCTAGAGTCCCCCAGGAGACCTTTCTCAAAGCCCCCAGACCCTTCTAGAGCCCCCAGGACCCTTCTAAAAGCCCCCAGACCCTTCTAAAGCCCCCCAGGACCATTCTAAAAGACCTGAGACCCTTCTAGTTACGCCCAGGACCCCTACTATAAGCACCCAGACCATTCTAGAGCCCCTCAGGACCATTCTAAAAGCCCTCAGACCCTTGTAGTTACGCCCAGGACCCTTCTGAAAGCACCAGACCCTTCTAGAGCCTCCCAGGACCCTTCTAAAAGCCCCCAGACCCTTCTAGAACCCCCCAGGACCCATCTAAAACCCCCAGACTCTTCTAGAGCCCCCAGGACCGTCCTAAAAGCCCTCAGACCCTTCTAGAGGCACCCAGGACCCTTCTAAAAGCACCCAGACCCATCTAGAGCCCCACAAGACCCTTGTAAAAGCCCCCAGATCCTTCTAGAGACCCCCAGGACGATCTCAAAGCCCCCAGACCCTTCTAGAGGCCCCCAGGACCCCTTCTAAAAGACCCCAGACCCTTCTAGAGCCCCCCAAGACCCTTCTAAAAGCCCCCAGACCCTTCTAGAGCCCCCCAGCACCGTTCTAAAAGTTCCCAGACCCTTCTAGAGGCACCAGAGCCTTTCTAAAAGCCCCCAGACCCTTTTAGAGCCCCCCAGGACCCTTCTAAAAGCCCCCAGACCCTTCTAGAGCCCCCCAGCACCCTTCTAAAAGCCCCCAGACCCCTCTAGAGCCACCCAGGACCCTTCTAAAAGCCCCCAGACCCTTCTAGAGCCTCCCAGGACCCTTCTAAAAGACCCCAGACCCTCCTATAAGCCTCCAGGACCTTTCTAAAAGCCCCCAGACCCTTCTAGAGCCCCCCAGGACCCTTCTAAAAGCCCCCAGACCCTTCTAAAGCCCCCCAGGACCATTCTAAAAGACCTGAGACCCTTCTAGTTACGCCCAGGACCCTTCTATAAGCACCCAGACCATTCTAGAGCCCCTCAGGACCATTCTAAAAGCCCTCAGACCCCTTGTAGTTACGCCCAGGACCCTTCTGAAAGCACCCAGACCTTTCTAGAGCCTCCCAGGACCCTTCTAAAAGCCCCAGAACCTTCTAGAACCCCCCAGGACCCATCTAAAAGCCCCCAGACTCTTCTAGAGCCCCCAGGACCGTCCTAAAAGCCCTCAGACCCTTCTAGAGGCACCCAGTACCCTTCTAAAAGCACCCAGACCCATCTAGAGCCCCCCAAGACCCTCGTAAAATCCCCAGATCCTTCTAGAGACCCCCAGGACGATTCTAAAAGCACCCAGACCCTTCTAGAGGCCCCCAGGACCCTTCTAAAAGACCCCAGACCCCTTCTAGAGCCCCCCAAGACCCTTCTAAAAGACCCCAGACCCTTCTAGAGACCCCCAGGACGCTTCTAAAGGCACCCAGACCCTTCTAGAGCCCCCTAGGACCCTTCTAAAAGCCCCCAGACCCTTCTAGAGCCACTAAAGACCCTTCTAAAGCCCCCAGACCCTTCTAGAGCCCCCCAGGACTCTTCTAAAAGAACCCAGACCCTTCTAGAGCCCCCCCGGACCCTTCTGAAAGCCCCCAGACCCTCCTAGAAGCCTCCAGGACCCATCTAAAAGCCCCCAGACCGTTCTAGAGACCACCAGGACCCTTCTAAAAGCCCCCAGACCCTTCTAGAGCCCCCCAGGACCCTTCTAAAAGCCCCCAGACTCTTCTAGAGCCCCTCAGGTCCCTTCTAAAAGCACTCAGACCCTTCTAGAGCCCCCAGGACGCTTCAAAAAGCCCCAGACCATTCTAGAGCCCCCCAGGACCCTTGTGAAAGCCACCAGACCATTCTAGAGCCCCCCAGCACCCTTCTATAAGCCCCCAGACTCTTCTAGAGCCCCCAGGACCTTTCTGAAAGCCCCCAGACCCTTCTAGAGGCCCCCAGGACCCTTCTAAAAGACCCCAGACTCTTCTAGAGCCCCTCAGGTCCCTTCTAAAGCACTCAGACACTTCTAGAGGCCCCCAGGACCCTTCTAAAAGCCCTAGACCATTCTAGAGGCCCCAGGACCCTTCTAAAGCCCCAGATCCTTCTAGAGACCCCCAGTACGCTTCTAAAAGCACCCAGACCATTCTAGAGCCACCCAGGACCCTTCTAAAAGCACCCAGACCCTTCTAGAGGCCCCCAGGACCCTTCTAAAGCCCCCAGACCCTTCTAGAGCCACTAAAGTCCCTTCTAAAAGCCCCCAGACCCTTCTAGATGCCCACAGGACTCTTCAAAAAGCCCCCAGACCCTTCTAGAGCCCCCTAGGACCCATCTAAAAGCCCCCAGACCATTCTAGAGCCCCCCAGCATCCTTCTATAAGCCCCCAGACTCTTCTAGAGGCCCCCAGGACACTTCTAAAAGCCCCCAGACCCTTCTAGAGCCTCCCAGGACCCTTCTAAAAGCCCCCAGACCCTTCTAGAGCCCCCAGGACGCTTCTAAAGGCACCCAGACCCTTCTAGAGCCCCCTAGGACCCTTCTAAAAGCCCCCAGACCATTCTAGAGGCCCCCAGGACCATTCTAAAAGCCCCCAGACCCTTCTAGAGCCACTAAAGACCCTTCTAAAAGCCCCAGACCCTTCTAGAGCCCCCCCGGACCCTTCTAAAAGCCCCCAGGACCCATCTAAAAGCCCCCAGACCATTCTAGAGGTCCCCAGGACCATTCAAAAAGCACCCAGACCATTCTAGAGCCACCCAGGACCCTTCTAAAAGCACCCAGACCCTTCTAGAGGCCCCCCAGGACCCTTCTAAAAGCCCCCAGACCCTTCTAGAGCCACTAAAGTCCCTTCTAAAAGCCCCCAGACCCTTCTAGATGCCCACAGGACTCTTCAAAAAGCCCCCAGACCCTTCTAGAGCCCCCTAGGACCCATCTAAAAGCCCCCAGACCATTCTAGAGCCCCCCAGCATCCTTCTATAAGCCCCCAGACCCTTCTAGAGCCCCCAGCACCTTCTAGAGGCCCCCAGCACCGTTCTAAAGCCCCCAGACCCTTCTAGAGCCACCAGAGCCTTTCTAAAGCCCCAGACCCTTTTAGAGCCCCCAGTACCCTTCTAAAAGCTCCCCAGACCCTTCTAGAGCCCACCAGGACCCTTCTAAAGCCCCCAGCCCTTCTAGAGCCCCCCAGCACCCTTCTAAAAGCCCCCAGACCCCTCTAGAGCCACCCAGGACCCTTCTAAAAGCCCCAGACCCTTCTAGAGCCTCCCAGGACCCTTCTAAAAGACCCCAGACCCTCCTATAAGCCTCCAGGACCTTTCTAAAAGCCCCCAGACCCTTCTAGAGCCCACCAGGACCCTTCTAAAAGCCCCAGACCCTTCTAGAGCCCCCCAGGACCCTTCTAAAAGCCCCCAGACCCTTCTAAAGCCCCCAGGACCATTCTAAAAGCCCTCAGACCATTCTAGTGACGCCCAGGACCCTTCTATAAGCGCCCAGACCATTCTAGAGCCCCTCAGGACCATTCTAAAAGCACTCAGACCCTTGTAGTTACGCCCAGGACCCTTCTAAAAGCCCCCAGACTCTTCTAGAGCCCCCCAGGACCGTCCTAAAAGCCCTCAGACCCTTCTAGAGGCCCCAGGACCCTTCTAAAAGCACCCAGACCCTTCTAGAGCCCCCTAAGACCCTTCTAAAAGCCCCAGACCCTTCTAGAGGCCCCCAGGACCTTCTAAAAGCCCTCAGACCATTCTAGTGACGCCCAGGACCCTTCTATAAGCGCCAGACCATTCTAGAGCCCCTCAGGACCATTCTAAAAGCACTCAGACCCTTGTAGTTACGCCCAGGACCCTTCTAAAAGCCCCCGAACTCTTCTAGAGCCCCCAGGACCGTCCTAAAAGCCCTCAGACCCTTCTAGAGGCCCCCAGGACCCTTCTAAAAGCACCCAGACCCTTCTAGAGCCCCCTAAGACCCTTCTAAAAGCCCCAGACCCTTCTAGAGGCCCCCAGGACCCTTCTAAAAGCCCCCAGACCCTTCTAGAGCCACTAAAGACCCTTCTAAAAGCCCCCAGACCCTTCTAGAGCCCCACCGGACCCTTCTAAAAGCCCCCAGGACCCATCTAAAAGCCCCCAGACCCTTCTAGAGGTCCCCAGGACCATTCAAATAGCACCCAGACCCTTCTAGAGCCACCCAGGACCCATTTAAAAGCCCCCAGACCCTTCTAGAGCCCCCCAGCACCCTTCTAAAAGCCCCCAGACCCTTCTAGAGCCCACCAGAGCCTTTCTAAAAGCCCCCAGACCAATCTAGAGCCCCCCAGGACCCTTCTAAAAGCTCCCAGACCCTTCTAGAGCCCCCCCGGACCCTTCTGAAAGCCCCCAGACCCTCCTAGAAGCCTCCAGGACCCTTCTAAAAGCCCCCAGACCGTTCTAGAAACCACCAGGACCCTTCTAAAAGCCCCCAGACCCTTCTAGAGCTTCCAGGACCCTTCTAAAAGCCCCCAGACTCTTCTAGAGCCCCCCAGGACCTTTCTGAAAGCCCCCAGACCCTTCTAGAGGCCCCCAGGACCCTTCTAAAAGACCCAGACTCTTCTAGAGCCCCTCAGGTCCCTTCTAAAAGCACTCAGACCTTCTAGAGGCCCCCAGGACCCTTCTAAAAGCCCCTAGACCATTCTAGAGGCCCCAGGACCCTTCTAAAAAGTCCCCAGATCCTTCTAGAGACCCCCAGTACGCTTCTAAAAGCCCCCAGACCCTTCTAGAGCCACCCAGGACCCTTCTAAAAGCACCCAGACCCTTCTAGAGGCCCCCAGGACCCTTCTAAAAGACCCCAGACCCTTCTAGAGCCACTAAAGTCCCTTCTAAAAGCCCCCAGACCCTTCTAGAGGCCCCCAGGACCCTTCTAAAAGCCCCCAGACCTTCTAGAGCCACTAAAGTCCCTTCTAAAAGCCCCCAGACCCTTCTAGATACCCACAGGACTCTTCAAAAAGCCCCCAGACCCTTCTAGAGCCCCTAGGACCCATCTAAAAGCCCCCAGACCATTCTAGAGCCCCCCAGCATCCTTCTATAAGCCCCCAGACTCTTCTAGAGGCCCCCAGGACACTTCTAAAAGCCCCCAGACCCTTCTAGAGCCTCCCAGGACCCTTCTAAAAGCCCCCAGACCCTTCTAGAGCCCCCAGGACGCTTCTAAAGGCACCCAGACCCTTTCTAGAGCCCCTAGGACCCTTCTAAAAGCCCCCAGACCATTCTAGAGGCCCCCAGGACCATTCTAAAAGCCCCCAGACCCTTCTAGAGCCACTAAAGACCCTTCTAAAAGCCCCAGACCCTTCTAGAGCCCCCCCGGACCCTTCTAAAAGCCCCCAGGACCCATCTAAAAGCCCCCAGACCATTCTAGAGGTCCCCAGGACCATTCAAAAAGCACCCAGACCCTTCTAGAGCCACCCAGGACCCATCTAAAAGCCCCCAGACCCTTCTAGAGCCCCCCAGCACCGTTCTAAAAGCCCCCAGACCCTTCTAGAGCCACCAGAGCCTTTCTAAAAGCCCCCAGACCCTTTTAGAGCCCCCCAGGACCCTTCTAAAAGCTCCCAGACCCTTCTAGAGCCCACCAGGACCCTTCTAAAAGCCCCCAGACCCTTCCTAGAGCCCCCCAGCACCCTTCTAAAAGCCCCCAGACCCCTCTAGAGCCACCCAGGGACCCTTCTAAAAGCCCCCAGACCCTTCTAGAGCCTCCCAGGACCCTTCTAAAAGACCCCAGACCCTCCTATAAGCCTCCAGGACCTTTCTAAAAGCCCCAGACCATTCTAGAGCCCACCAGGACCCTTCTAAAAGCCCCCAGACCCTTCTAGAGCCCCCCAGGACCCTTCTAAAAGCCCCCAGACCCTTCTAGAGCCCCCCAGGACCTTCTAAAAGCCCCCAGACCCTTCTAAAGCCCCCCAGGACCATTCTAAAAGCCTCAGACCATTCTAGTGACGCCCAGGACCCCTTCTATAAGCGCCCAGACCATTCTAGAGCCCCTCAGGACCATTCTAAAAGCACTCAGACCCTTGTAGTTACGCCCAGGACCCTTCTAAAAGCCCCAGACTCTTCTAGAGCCCCCCAGGACCGTCCTAAAAGCCCTCAGACCCTTCTAGAGGCCCCCAGGGACCCTTCTAAAAGCACCCAGACCCTTCTAGAGCCCACTAAGACCCTCTAAAAGCCCCCAGACCCTTCTAGAGGCCCCCAGGACCCTTCTAAAAGCCCCAGACCCTTCTAGAGCCACTAAGACCCTTCTAAAAAGCCCCCAGACCCTTCTAGAGCCCCACCGGACCCTTCTAAAAGCTCCCAGGACCCATCTAAAAGCCCCCAGACCCTTCTAGAGGTCCCCAGGACCATTCAAATAGCACCCAGACCCTTCTAGAGCCACCCAGGACCCATTTAAAAGCCCCCAGACCCTTCTAGAGCCCCCCAGCACCCTTCTAAAAGCCCCCAGACCCTTCTAGAGCCCACCAGAGCCTTTCTAAAAGCCCCCAGACCAATCTAGAGCCCCCCAGGACCCTTCTAAAAGCTCCCAGACCCTTCTAGAGCCCCCCCGGACCCTTCTGAAAGCCCCCAGACCCTCCTAGAAGCCTCCAGGACCCTTCTAAAAGCCCCAGACCGTTCTAGAAACCACCAGGACCCTTCTAAAAGCCCCCAGACCCTTCTAGAGCCTCCCAGGACCCTTCTAAAAGCCCCCAGACCCTCCTAGAAGCCTCCAGGACGCTTCTAAAAGCCCCCAGACCCTTCTAGAGCCCCCCAGGACCCTTCTAAAAGCCCCCAGACTCTTCTAGAGCCCCCCAGGACCCTTCTAAAAGCCCCCAGACTCTTCTAGAGCCCCTCAGGTCCCTTCTAAAAGCACTCAGACCCTTCTAGAGGCACCCAGGACCCTTTTAAAAGCCCCCAGACCCTTCTAGAGGCCCCCAGGACCCTTCTAAAAGCCCCCAGATCCTTCTAGAGACCCCCAGTACGCTTCTAAAAGCCCCCAGACCATTCTAGAGCCACCCAGGACCATTCTAAAAGCATCCAGACCCTTCTAGAGGCCCCCAGGACTTCTAAAAGCCCCCAGACCCTTCTAGAACCACTAAAGTCCCTTCTAAAAGCCGACAGACCCTTCTAGATGCCCCCAGGAGACTTCAAAAAGCCCCCAGACCCTTCTAGAGCCCCCTAGGACCCATCTAAAAGCCCCCAGACCATTCTAGAGCCCCCCAGCACCCTTCTATAAGCCCCCAGACTCTTCTAGAGGCCCCCAGGACCCTTCTGAAAGCCCCCAGACCCTTCTAGAGCCCCCCAGGACCCTTCTAAAAGCCCCCAGATCCTTCTAGAGCCCCCCAGGACCCTTCTAAAAGCCCCCAGACCCTTCTAGAGCACCCCAGCACCCTTCTAAAAGCCCCCAGACCCTCCTAGAGCCCCCCAGGACCTTTCTGAAAGCCCCCAGACCCTTCTAGAGGCCCCCAGGTCCCTTCTAAAAGACCCCAGACCCTTCTAGAGCCCCCAGGACCCTTCTAAAAGCCACCAGACCCTTCTAGAGCCCCCTAGGAGCCTTCTAAAAGCACCCAAACCCTTCTAGAGCCCCCTAGGATCCTTCTATAAGCTCCCAGACCCTTCTAGAGCCCCCCAGGACCCTTCTAAAAGCCACCAGACCCTTCTAGAGCCCCCTAGGAGCCTTCTAAAAGCCCCCAAACCCTTCTAGAGCCCCCTAGGACCCTTCTAAAAGCTCCCAGACCCTTCTAGATGCACCCAGGATCCTTCTAAAAGCACCCAGACCCTTCTAGAGCCCACCAGGACCCTTCTAAAAGCACCCAGACCCTTTTAGAGCCCCCCAGGACCCTTCTGAAAACCCCCAGACCCTTTTAGAGCCCCCCAGGACACTTATAAAAGCCCCCAGACCCTTCTAGAGCCCCCCAGGACCCTTCTGAAAGCCCCCAGACCCTTCTAGAGGTCCCCAGGACACTTCTAAATGACTCCAGACCCTTCTAGAGCCCCCCAGGTCCATTCTAAAAGCCCCCAGACCCTTCTAGAGCCCCCCAGGACCCTTCTAAAAGCCCCCAGACTATTCTAGAGCCCCCCAGGACCCTTCTAAAAGCCCCCAGACCCTTCTAGAGCCCCCCAGGACCCTTCTAAAAGCCCCCAGACCCTTCTAGAGGCACCCAGGACCCTTCTAAAAGACCCCAGACCCTTCTAGAGCCTCCCAGGACCCTTCTAAAAGCACCCAGACCCTTCTAGAGCCCCCCAGCACCCTTCTATAAGCCCCCAGACCCTTCTAGAGCCCCCCAGGACCCTTCTGAAAGACCCCAGACCCTTTTAGAGCCTCCCAGGACCATTCTAAAAGCTCCCAGACCCTTCTAGAGTCCCCCAGGACCCTTCTAAAAGCCCCCAGACCCTTCTAGAGCCTCCCAGGACCCTTCTAAAAGCCCCCAGACTCTTCTAGAGGCCCCCAAAACCCTTCTAAATCCCCCAGACCCTTCTAGAGCCCCCGAGAACACTTCTAAAAACACCCAGACCCTTCTAGAGCCCCCCAGGACCCTTCTAAAAGCCCCCAGACCCTCCTAGAAGACTCCAGGACCCATCTAAAAGCCCCCAGACCCTTCTAGAGCCCCCCAGGACCCTTCTAAAAGCCCCCAGACCCTCCTAGAAGCCTCCAGGACCCTTCTAAAAGCCCCCAGACCTTTCTAGAGCGCACCAGGACCCTTCTAAAAGCCCCCAGACCCTTCTAGAGCCCCCCAGGTCCCTCCTAAAAGCCCCCAGACTCTTCTAAACCCCCCCAGGACCCTTCTAAAAGACCTCAGACCCTTCTAGAGCCACCCAGGACCCTTCTAAAAGCCCCCAGAACCTTCTAGAGGCCACCAGAAATTTCTAAAAGACCCCAGATCTTCTAGAAACCCCAAGGACGCTTCTAAAAGCACCCAGACACTTCTAGATGACACCAGGACCCTTCTAAAAGCCACCAGACCCTTCTAGAGGCCACCAGGACCCGTCTAAAAGCCCACAGACCCTTCTAGATCCACTAAAGACACTTCTAAAAGCCCCCAGACCCTTCTAGAGCCCCCAAGGACCTTCAAAAACCCCCAGACCCTTCTAGAGCCCCCTAGGACCCATCTAAAAGACCCCAGACCCTTCTAGAGCACCCCAGCACCCATCTATAAGCCCCCAGACCCTTCTAGTGGCCCCCAGGACAATTCTGAAAGCCCCCAGACCCTTCTAGAGCCCCCCAGGACCCTTCTAAAAGCCCCGAGACCCTTCTAGAGCCACCCTGGACCGTTCTAAAAGCCCCCAGACAGTTCAAGAGCCCCCCAGCACCATTCTGAAAGCCCCCAGACCCTTCTAGAGCCCCCCAGGACCCTTCTAAAAGACCCCAACCCTTCTAGAGCCCCCCAGGACCCTTCTAAAAGCCCCCAGACCCTATTAGAGCCTCCCAGGACCCTTCTAAAAGCCCCCAGACCCTTCTAGAGCCACTAAAAACCCTTCTAAAAGCTCCCAGACCCTTCTAGAGCCCCCCAGCACCCTTCTAAAAGCCCCCAGACCCTTCTAGATGACACCAGGACCCTTCTAAAAGCACCCAGACCCTTCTAGAGGCCCCCAGGACCCTTCTACAATCCCCCATACCCTTCTCGAGCCACCCTGGACCCTTCCTAAATCACCCAGACCCTTCTAGAGCCCCCCAGGACCCTTCTAAAAGACCCCAGACCCTTCTAGAGCCCACCAGGACCATTCTGAAAGCCCCCAGACCCTTCAAGAGCCCCCCAGGACCCTTCTAAAAGCCCCCAGACCCTCCTAGAAGCCTCCAGGACCCTTCTAAAAGCCCCCAGACTATTCTAGAGCCCCCCAGGACCCTTCTAAAAGCCCCCAGACCCTTCTAGAGCCTCCCAGGACCCTTCTAAAAGCCCCCAGACCCTCCTAGAAGCCTCCAGGACCCTTCTAAAAGCCCCCAGACCCTTCTAGAGCGCACCAGGACCCTTCTAAAAGCCCCCAGACCCTTCTAGAGCCCACCAGGACCCTTCTAAAAGCCCCCAGACTCTTCTAGAGCCCCCCAGGACCCTTCTAAAAGCACTCAGACCCTTCTAGAGGCCCCCAGGACCCTTCTGAAAGCCCCCAGACCCTTCTAGAGGCCCCCAGGACTCTTCTAAAAGCACCCAGACACATCTAGAGCTCCCCAGGACGATTCTAAAAGCACCCAGACCCTTCTAGAGCCCCCCAGGACCATTCTAAAAGCCACCATACCCTTCTAGAACCCCCAAGACCCTTCTAAAAGCCCCCAGACCCTTCTAGAGACACTAAAGACCCTTCTAAAAGCCCCCAGACCCTTCTAGAGACCCCAGGACCCTTCAAAAAGCCCCCAGACCCTTCTAGAGCCCCCTAGGACCCATCTAAAAGCCCCCAGACGCTTCTAGAGCCCCCCAGCACCCTTCTATAAGACCCAGACCCTTCTAGAGGCCCCCAGGACCTAACTGAAAGCACCCAGACCCCTCTAGACCCCCCCAGGACCCTTCTAAAAGCCCCCAGACCCTCCTAGAAGCCTCCAGGACCCTTCTAAAAGCCCCCAGACCCTTCTAGAGCCCACCAGGACCCTTCTGAAAGCCCCCAGACCCTTCAAGAGACCCCCAGGACCCTTCTAAAAGCACCCAGACCCTCCTAGAAGCCTCCAGGACCCTTCTAAAAGCCCCCAGACCCTTCTAGAGCCCCCCAGGACCCTTCTAAAAGCACCCAGACCCTTCTAGATCCCCCCAGGACCCTTCTAAAAGCCCCCAGACCCTTCTAGAGCCCCCTAGGAACCTTCTAAAAGCCCCCAAACCCTTCTAGAGCCCCCTAGGAGCCTTCTAAAAGCTACCAGACCCTTCTAGAGTCCCCCAGGACCCTTCTAAAAGCCCCCAGACCCTTCTAGAGCCCACCAGGACCCTTCTGATAGACCCCAGACCCTATTAGACCCCCCCAGGGCCCTTCTTAAAGCCCCCAGATCCTTTTAGAGCCCCCCAGGACCCTTCTAAAAGCCCCCAGACCCTTCTAGAGCCTCCCACGACCATTCTAGAAGCCCCCAGACCCTTCTAGAGGTCCCCAGGACCCTTCAAAATGACCCCAGACCCTTCTAGAGCCCCCCAGGACCATTCTAAAAGCACCCTGACCCTTCTAGAGCCTCCCAGGACCATTCTGAAAGCCCCCAGACCCTTCTAGAGCTTCCCAGGACCCTTCTAAAAGCCCCCAGACCCTTCTAGAGCCCCCCAGGACCCTTCTAAAAGCACCCAGACTCTTCTAGAGACCCCAGGACCCTTTTAAAAGCCCCCAGACCCTTCTAGAGGCCCCCAGGACTCTTCAAAAAGCCCCCAGACCCTTCTAGATGCCCCCAGGAACCTTCTAAAAGCCCCCAGACCCTTCTAGAGCCCCCGAGGACCATTCTGATTGCCCCCAGACCCTTCTCGACCCCCCCAGGACCCTTCGAAAATCCCCCAGACCATTCTAGAGTCCCCCAGGGCCCCTCTGAAGGCCCCAAGTCCATTCTAGAGAACCCATGGACCATTCAAAAAGCCCCCAGACCCTTCTAGATCTCCCCAGGACCCTTCTAGAAGCCCCCAGACCCTACTAGATGCCCACAGGACCCTTCTAAAAGCCCCCAGACCCTTCTATAGCCCCTCAGGACCCTTCTAAATGTCCCCAGGCCCTTCTAGAGACCCCCTGGATCCTTCTAAAAGCCCTCAGACCCTTTTAGATGTTCCCAGGACCCTTGTAAAAGCCCCCATACCCTTCTAGAGCCCCCCAGGATCCTTCTAAAAGCCCCCAGACCCTTCTAGAGGTCCCCAGGACTCTTCAAAAAGCCCCCAGAACCTTCTAGATGCCCCCAGGGCCCTTCTAAAAGCCCCCAGACCCTTCTAGAGCCCCCCAGGACCCTTCTAAAAGCCCCCAGACCCCTCTAGAGCCCCCAAGGACCCTTCTAAAAGCCCCCAGACCCTTCTAGAGCCCCCCAGGACCCTTCTAAAACCCCCAGACCCTTCTAGAGCCAACCAGGACCATTCTAAAAGCCCTCAGACCCTTCTAGAGGCACCCAGGACCCTTCTATAAGCCCCCAGACCATTCTAGAGCCACCCAGGACCATTCTAAAAGCCGTCAGACCATTTTAGTGACGCCCAGGACCCTTCTGAAAGCCCCAAGACCCTTCTAGAGCCCACCAGGACCCTTCTAAAAGCCCCCAGACCCTTCTAGAGCCCCCCAGGACCATTCTAAAAGCACCCAGACCCTTCTAGATCCTCCCAGGACCCTTCTAAAAGCCCCCAGACCCTTCTAGAGCCCACCAGGACCCTTCTAAAAGCCCCCAGACCCTTCTAGAGCCTCTTTGGTCCCTTCTAAAAGCCCCCAGACCCTTCTAGAGCCCCCAAGGACGCTTCCAAAAGCCCCCAGACCCTTCTAGACCCTCCCCGGATCCTTCTAAAAGCCCCCAGACCCTTCTAGAGCCCCCCAGGACCCTTCTAAAAGCTCCCAGATCCTTCTAGATACCCCTAGGACCCTTCAAAAAGCCCCCAGACCCTCCTAGAAGCCTCCAGGACCCATCTAAAAGTCCCCAGACACTTCTACAGCCCCCAAGGACCATTCTAAAAGCCCCCACACCCTTTTAGAGCCCCCCAGGACCCTTCTAAAAGCCCCCAGACACTTCTAGAGCCCCCCAGGACCCTTCAAAAAGCCCCCAGACCTATCTAGAGCCCCCCAGGACCCTTCTAAAAGCCCCCAGACCCTTCTAGAGCACCCAAGGACCATAATAAACGCCCCCAGACCCTTCTAGAGCCCCCCAGGACCCTTCTAAAAGGCCCCAGACCATTCTAGAGCCCCCCAAGACCCTTCTAAAAGTCCCCAGACCCTTCTAGAGCCCCCCAGGACCTTTATCAAAGCCCCCAGACCTATCTAGAGCCCCCCAGGACCATTCTAAAAGCCCCCAGACCCTTCTAGAGCCCCCCAGGACCCTTCTAAAAATCCCCAAACCCTTCTAGAGCCCCCGAGGACCCTTCTGAAAGCCCCCAGACCCTTCTAGAGCCCCCCAGGACAATTCTTAAAGCCCACAGACCCTTCTAGAGCCCCCCAGTACCTTCCGCTAAGCTCCCCAGACCCTTCTAGAGCCACCCAGGACCCTTCAAAAAGCCCCCAGACCCTTCAGGAGCCCCCAAGAACCCTTCTAAAAGCCCCCAGACCCTTCTAGAGGCCCCCAGGACCCTTCTAAAAGCCCCCAGACCCTTCTAGAGCCCCCCAGGACCCTTCTAAAAATCCCCAAACCCTTCTAGAGCCCCCGAGGACCCTTCTGAAAGCCCCCAGACCCTTCTAGAGCCACCCAGGACCCTTCTAAAAATCCCCAGACCCTTCTAGAGCCCCCGAGGACCCTTCTAAAAGACCCCAGACCCTTCTAGAGCCCCCCAGGACAATTCTTAAAGCCCACAGACCCTTCTAGAGCCCCCCAGTACCTTCCGCTAAGCTCCCCAGACCCTTCTAGAGCCACCCAGGACCCTTCAAAAAGCCCCCAGACCCTTCAGGAGCCCCCAAGAACCCTTCTAAAAGCCCCCAGACCCTTCTAGAGGCCCCCAGGACCCTTCTAAAAGCCCCCAGACCCCTCTAGAGACCCCAGGACCCTTCTAAAAGCCCCCAGACCCTTCTAGAAACCCCCAGGACCCATTTAAAAGCCCCCAGACCCTACTAGAAGCCTCCAGGACCCTTCTAAAAGTCCCCAGACCCATCTAGAGCCCCCCAGGACCCTTCTAAAAGCAACCAGACCCTTCTAGAGCCCCCCAGGACCTTTCTCTAAGCCCCCAGACCCTTCTAGAGCCACCCAGAACCCTTCTAACAGCCCCCAGGTCCTTCTAGAGACCCCCAGGACCTTTCTCAAAGCCCACCAGACACTTCTAGAGCCCCCCAGGACCCTTCTAAAAGACCCCGACCATTCTAGAGCCCCCCAGGACCCTTCTAAAACCCCCAGACCCTTCTAGAGCCACCCAGGACCCTTCTAAAAGACCCCACACCCTTCTAGAACCCCCCAGGACCCTTTTAAAAACCTCCAGACCCTTCTAGAGACCCTCAGGACCCTTCTAAATGCTCCCAGACCCTTGTAGAGCCCCCAAGGACCCTTCTGAAAGCCCCCAGACCATTCTAGATCCTCTCAGGACCCTTCTAAAAGCCCCCAGACTATTCTAGAGCCCCCCAGGACCCTTCTGAAAGCCCCCAGACTTTTCTAAAGCCCCCCAGACCCTTCTAAAAGCCCCCAGACCCTTCTAGAGCCCCCTAGGACCCTACTAAAAGTCCCCAGACACTTCGAGAGCCCCCCAGGACCCTTCTAAAAGCACCCAGACCCTTCTAGAGCCACCCAGGACCATTCTAAAAGCCCCCAGACCCTTCTAGAGCCCCCCAGGACCCTTCTAAAAGCCCCCAGACATTTCTAGAGCCCCCAGGACTTTTCTAAAAGCACCCAGACCCTTCTAGAGCCCCCGAGGACCCTCATAAAAGCCCCCAGACCCTTCTAGAGCCCCCCAGGACTTTTCTAAAAGCCCCCAGATCTTTCTAGAAACACGCAGGACCCTTTTAAAAGCACCCAGACCCTCCTAGAAGCCTCCAGGACCCTTCTAAAAGTCCCCAGATTCTTCTAGAAGCACCCAGGACCTTTCTCAAAGCTCCCAGACCCTTCTAGAGCCCCCCAGGACCCTTCTAAAAGCCCCCAGACCCTTCTAGAGCCCCCCAGGACCCTTCTTAAAGCCCCCAGACCCTTCTAGAGCCCCCCAGGACCTTCCTCTAAGCCCCCAGACCCTTCTAGAGCCTACCAGGACCTTTATCAAAGCCCCCAGACTCTTCTAGAGCCCCCCAGAACCCTTCTAAAAGCCCCCAGACCCTTCCAGAGCCCCCCAGGACCCTTCTAAAAGAGCCTAGACCCTCCTAGAAGCCTCCAGGACCCTTCTAAAAGCCCCCAGACCCATCTAGAGCACCCCAGGACCCATCTAAAATTAACTAGACTCTTCTAGAGGCACCTAGGACCTTTCTCAAAACCCCCAGACTCTTCTAGAGCCCCCCAGGACCCTTCAAAAAGCCCCCAGACCTTTCAGGAGCCCCCAAGAACCCTTCTAAAAGCCCCCAGACCCTTCTAGAGCCCCCCAGGACCCTTCTAAAAGCCCCCAGACCCTTCTAGAGCCCCCCAGGACCCTTCTAAAAGCCCCCAGACCCTTCTAGAGACCCCCAGGACCCTTCTAAAAGCACCCAGACCCTTCTAGAGGCCCCCAGGACCTTTCTCAAAGCCCCCAGACCCTTCTAGAGCCACCTAGGACCATTCTGAAAGACCCCAGACCCTTCTAGAGGCCCGCACAACCCATCTAAAAGCCCAAAGACCTTTCTAGAGCCCCCAGGACCCTTCTAAAAGCACCCACACCCTTCTAGAGCCCCCCAGGACCCTTCTAAAAGCACCAAGACCCTTCTAGAGCAACCCAGGACGCTTCTAAAAGCCCCCAGACCCTCCAAGAAGCCTCCAGGACCCTTCTAAAAGCACCCAGACCCTTCTAGAGCCCCCAGGACCCTTCTAAAAGCCCCCAGACCCTTCTAGAGACACTAAGGACCCTTCTAAATGCTCCCAGACCCTTCTAGAGCCCCCAAGGACCCTTCTGAAAGCCCCCAGACCCTTCTAGATCCTCTCAGGATCCTTCTGAAAGCCCCCAGACCTTTCTAGAGCCCCCCAAGGCCCTTCTAAAAGCCCCCAGACCCGTCTAGAGCCACCCAGGACCCTACTAAAAGTCCCCAGACCCTTCTAGAGCCGCCCAGGAACCTTCTAAAAGCCCCCAGACCCTTCTAGAGCCCCCCAGGACCCTTCTAATAGCCCCCAGACCCTTCTAGAGACCCCCAGGACCTTTTTCAAAGCCCCCAGACCTATCTAGAGCCCCCCAGGACCATACTAAAAGCCCCCAGACCCTTCTAGAGCCCCCCAGGACCCTTCTAAAAGCCCCCAGACCCTTCTAGAGCCCCCAGGACTCTTCTAAAAGCCCACAGCCCTTCTAGAGCCCCTGAGGACCCTTCTAAAACCCCCCAGACCCTTCTAGAGCCCCCCAGGAACCTTCTAAAAGCCCCCAGACCCTTCTAGAAACCCCCAGGACCCTTTTAAAAGCCCCCAGACCCTACTAGAAACCTCCAGGACCCTTCTAAAAGTCCCCAGACCCCTCTAAAGCCCCCCAGGACCCTTCTAAAAGCCCCCAGATTCTTCTAGAGGCACCCAGGACCTTTCTCAAACCCCCAGACCCTTCTAGAGCCCCCCAGGACCCTTCTAAAAGCCCCCAGACCCTTCTAGAGCCAACCAGGACCTTTCTCTAGGCCCCCAGACCCTTCTAGAGCCACCCAGAACCCTTCTAAAAGCCCCCAGACCCTTCTA
The DNA here is from genome assembly GCA_033459285.1 of Clamator glandarius. Classification (NCBI taxonomy): domain Eukaryota; kingdom Metazoa; phylum Chordata; class Aves; order Cuculiformes; family Cuculidae; genus Clamator; species Clamator glandarius. The sequence continues at coordinate 26,907 of JAUNZM010002353.1, forward strand.
GAGCCCCCCAGGACCCTTCTAAATACTCCCAGACCCTTCTAGAGCCCCCCAGGACCTTTATCAAAGCGCCCAGACCAATCTAGAGCCCCCCAGGACCCTTCTAAAAGCCCCTAGACCATCCTAGAAGCCTCCAGGACCCTTCTAAAAGCCCCCAGACCCTTCTAGAGCCCCCCAGGACCCCTCTAAAAGCGCCCAGACCCTTCTAGATACCCCCAGGACCCTTCTAAAAGCCCCCAGACCATTCTAGACCCTCCCCGGATCCTTCTAAAAGCCCCCAGACCCTTCTAGAGCCCCCCAGGACCCTTCTAAAAGCTCCCAGATCCTTCTAGATACTCCTAGGACACTTCAAAAAGCCCCCAGACCCTCCTAGAAGCCTCCAGGACCCTTCTAAAAGCCCCCAGATCCATCTAGAGCACCCCAGGACCCATCTAAAAGTCCCCAGACCCTTCTAGAGGCCCCCAGGAACCTTCTAAAAGAACCCAGACCATTCTACAGCCCCCAAGGACCATTCTAAAAGCCCCCACACCCTTTTAGAGCCCCCCAGGACCTTTATAAAAGCACCCAGACACTTCTAGAGCCCCCCAGGACCCTTCTAAAAGCCCCCAGACCCTTCTAGAGCCCCCCAGGACCTTTATCAAAGCCCCCAGACCTATCTAGAGCCCCCCAGGACCCTTCTAAAAGCCCCCAAACCCTTCTAGAGGCCACCAGGACCCTTCTAAAAGCCCCCAGACCCATGTAGAGCACCCCAGGACCCATCTAAAAGTCCCCAGACTATTCTAGAGGCACCCAGGACCTTTCTTAAAACCCCCAGACCCTTCTAGAGCCCCCCAGGACCCTTCAAAAAGACCCCAGACCCTTCAGGAGCCCCCAAGAACCCTTCTAAAAGCCCCCAGACCCTTCTAGATCCCCCCAGGACCTTTCTCAAAACACCCAGACGTTTCTCGAACCCCCTGGTCCCATCTAAAAGCCCCCACACCCTTCTAGAGCCCCCCAGGACCCTTCTAAAAGCCCCCAGACCCTTCTAGAGCCCCCCAGGACCCTTCTAAAAGCGCCCAGACCCTTCTAGAGCCCCCCAGGACCCTTCTAAAAGCGCCCAGATCCTTCTAGAGACCCCCAGGACCTTTCTCGAAGCCCCCACACCCTTCTAGAGCCCCCCAGGACCCTTCTAAAAGCCCCCACACCCTTCTAGAGCCCCCCAGGACCCTTCTAAAAGCCCCCAGACCCTTCTAGAGCCCCCAGGACCCTTCTAAAAGCACCCAGACCCTTCTAGAGCCCCCCAGGACCCTTCTAAAATCCCCCACACCCTTCTAGAAACCCCCAGGACCCTTCTAAAAACCCCCAGACCCTTCTAGAGACCCTCAGGACCCTTCTAAATGCTCCCAGACCCTTCTAGAGCCCCCAAGGACCCTTCTGAAAGCCCCCAGACCATTCTAGATCCTCTCAGGACCCTTCTAAAAGCCCCCAGACTCTTCTAGAGCCCCCCAGGACCCTTCTGAAAGCCCCCAGACCTTTCTAGAGCCCCCCAGGGCCCTTCTAAAAGCCCCCAGACCCTTCTACAGCCCCCTAGGACCATACTAAAAGTCCCCAGACCCTTCTAGAGCCCCCCAGGACCCTTCTGAAAGCCCCCAGACCCTTCTAGAGCCCCCTAGGAAACTACTAAAAGTCCCTAGACCCTTCTAGAGCACCCAAGGACCATTCTAAATGCCCCCAGACCCTTCTAGAGCCCCCCAGGACCCTTCTAAAAGGCCCCAGACCCTTCTAGAGACACCCAGTACCCTTCTAAAAGCCCCCAGACCCTTCTAGAGCCCCCCAGGACCTTTATCAAAGCCCCCAGACCTATCTAGAGCCCCCCAGGACCATTCTAAAAGGCCCCAGACCCTTCTAGAGCCCCCGAGGACTCTTCTAAAAGCCCCCAGACCCTTCTAGAGCCACCCAGGACCCTTCTAAAAGCCCCCAGACCATTCTAGAGCCACCCAGGACCTTCCTCTAAGCCCCCAGACCCTTCTAGAGCCACCCAGGACCCTTCTAATAGTCCCCAGATTCTTCTAGAGGCACCCAGGACCTTTCTCAAAGCCCCCAGACCCTTCTAGAGCCCCCGAGGACCCTTCTAAAAGACCCCAGACCCTTCTAGAGCCCCCCCAGGACCCTTCTTAAAGCCCCCAGACCCTTCTAGAGCCCCCCAGGACCTTCCTCTAAGCCCCCAGACCCTTCTAGAGCCACCCACGACCCTTCTAAAAGACCCCAGACCCTTCTAGAGCCACCCAGGACCTTTATCAAAGCCCCCAGACCTATCTAGAGCCCCCCAATAACCTTCTAAAAGCCCCCAGACCCTTCTAGAGCCCCCCAGGACCCTTCTAAAAGCCCCCAGACCCTTCAGGAGCCCCCAAGAACCCTTCTAAAAGCCCCCAGACCCTTCTAGATCCCCCCAGGTCTCCTTTGTCAAAACACCCAGACGTTTCTAGAACCCCCCAGGTCCCATCTAAAAGCCCCCAGACCCTTCTAGAGCCCCCCAGGACCCTTCTAAAAGCCCCAGACCCTTCTAGAGCTCCCCAGGACCGTTATCAAAGCCCCCAGGCCCTTCTAGAGCCCCCAGGACCCTTCTAAAAGCCCCCAGACCCCTCTAGATCCCCCCAGGGCCCTTCTAAAAGCCCCCAGACCACTCTAGAGCACCCAGGACTCTTCTAAAAGACCCCAGACCCTTCTAGAGCACCCCAGGACCCTTCTTAAAGCCCCCAGACCCTTCTAGAGCCGCCCAGGACGTTCCTCTAAGACCCCAGACCCTTCTAGAACCACCCAGGACCCTTCTAAAAGCCCCCAGACCCTTCTAGAGCCCCCCAGGACCCTTCTAAAACCCCCCAGACCCTTCTAGAGCCCCCCAGGACCTTTTTCAAAGCCCCCAGACACTTCTAGAGCCCCCCAGGACCCTTCTGAAAGCCCCCAGACCTTTCTAGACCCCCCAGGACCCTTCTAAAAGCCACCAGACCCTTCTAGAGCACCCAAGGACCATTCTAAAAGCCACCAGACCCTTCTAGAGCCCCCCAGGACCCTTCTAAAAGCCCCAGACCCTTCTAGAGCACCCAGGACCTTTTTCAAAGCCCCCAGACCTATCTAGAGCCCCCCAGGACCCTTCTAAAAGCCCCCAGACCCATCTAGAGCACCCCAGGACCCATCTAAAAGTCCCTAGACTCTTCTAGAGGCACCCAGGACCTTTCTCAAAACCCCCAGACCCTTCTAGAGCCCCCCAGGACCCTTCAAAAAGCCCCCAGACCCTTCTACAGCCCCCAAGAACCCTTCTAAAAGCCCCCAGACCATTCTAGATCCCTCCAGGACCTTTCTCAAAACACCCAGACGTTTCTAGAGCCCCCCAGGTACCATATAAAGTCCCCCAGACCCTTCTAGAGGCCCCCAGGACCCATCTAAAAGACCCCAGACCATTCTACAGCCCCCAAGGACCATTCTAAAAGCCCCCACACCCTTCTAGAGCCCCCCAGGACCCTTCTAAGACCACACAGACCCTTCTAGAGCCCCCCAGGACCCTTCTAAAAGCCCCCAGACCCTTCTAGAGCCCCCCAGGACCTTTATCAAAGCCCCCAGACCTATCTAGAGCCCCCCAGGACCCTTCTAAAAGACCTCAGACCCTCCTAGAAGCCTCCAGGACCCTTCTAAAAGCCCCCAGACCCATCTAGAGCATCCCAGGACCCATCTAAAAGTCCCTAGACTCTTCTAGAGGCACACAGGACCTTTCTCAAAACCCCCAGACCCTTCTAGAGCCGCCCAGGACCCTTCTAAAAGCCCCCAGACCCTTCTAGAACCCCCCAGGTCCCATCTAAAACCCCCAGACCCTTCTAGAGGCCCCCAGGACCCTTCTAAAAGCCCCCAGACCATTCTAGAGCCACCCAGGACCCTTCTAAAAGCCCCCAGACCCCTCTAGAGGCCCCCAGGACCCTTCTAAAAGCGCCCAGATCCATCTAGAGACCCCCAGGACCTTTCTCAAAGCCCCAGACACTTCTAGAGCCCCCCAGGACCTTTCTAAAAGCCCCCGACCCTTCTAGAGCCCCCCAGAACCTTTCTCAAAGCCCCCAGGCCCTTCTAGAGCCCCCAGGACCCTTCTAAAAGCCCCCAGACCCTTCTAGTGCCCCCAGGACCCTTCTAAAAGCACCCAGACCCTTCTAGAGCCCCCCAGGACCCTTCTAAAAGCACCCAGACCGTTCTAGAGCCACCCAGGACCCTTCTAAAAGACCCCACACCCTTCTAGAACCCTCCAGGACCCTTCTAAAAGCACCCAGACCCTTCTAGAGCCACCCAGGACCCTTGTAAAAGCCCCCAGACCATTCTAGAGCCACCCAGGACCCTTCTAAAAGCCCCCAGACCCCTCTAGAGGCCCCCAGGACCCTTCTAAAAGCGCCCAGATCCATCTAGAGACCCCCAGGACCTTTCTCAAAGCCCCCAGACACTTCTAGAGCCCCCCAGGACCTTTCTAAAAGCCCCCGACCCTTCTAGAGCCCCCCAGAACCTTTCTCAAAGCCCCCAGGCCCTTCTAGAGCCCCCAGGACCCTTCTAAAAGCCCCCAGACCCTTCTAGTGCCCCCAGGACCCTTCTAAAAGCACCCAGACCCTTCTAGAGCCCCCCAGGACCCTTCTAAAAGCACCCAGACCGTTCTAGAGCCACCCAGGACCCTTCTAAAAGACCCCACACCCTTCTAGAACCCTCCAGGACCCTTCTAAAAGCACCCAGACCCTTCTAGAGCCACCCAGGACCCTTGTAAAAGCACCCAGACCCTTCTAGAGCCACCCAGAACCCTTCTAAAAGACCCCACATCCTTCTAAAACCCTCCAGGACCCTTCTAAAAACCCCCAGACCCTTCTAGAGACCCTCAGGACCCTTCTAAATGCCCCCAGACCCTTCTAGAGCCCCCAAGGACCCTTCGTAAAGCCACCAGACCCTTCTAGAGCCCCCCAGGACCATACTGAAAGCCCCCACACCATTCTAGAGCCCCCCAGGACCCTTCTAAAAGCCCCCAGACACTTCTAGAGCCCCCAGGACTCTTCTAAAAGCCCCCAGACCCTTCTAGAGCCCCCGAGGACCCTTCTAAAAGCCCCCAGACCCTTCTAGAAACCCCCAGGACCCATTTAAAAGTCCCCAGACCCTACTAGAAGCCTCCAGGACCCTTCTAAAAGTCCCCAGACCCCTCTAGAGCCCCCCAGGACCCTTCTAAAAGCCCCCAGATTCTTCTAGAGACACCCAGGACCCTTCTTAAAGCCCCCAGACCCTTCTAGAGCCCCCCAGGACCTTTCTCTAAGCTCCCAGACCCATCCAGAGCCACCCAGCACCCTTCTAAAAGCCCCCAGATCTTTCTACAGCCACCCAGGACCCTTCTAAAAGCTCCCAGACCATTCTAGATCCCCCCAGGACCGTTCTAAAAGCCCCCAGACCCTTCTAGAGCCCCCCAGGACCCTTCTTAAAGCCCCCAGACCCTTCTAGAGCCCCCCAGGACCTTTCTCTAAGCCCCCAGACCCTTCTAGAGCCACCCAGGACCCTTCTAAAAGCCCCCAGATCCTTCTAGAAACCCCCAGGACCTTTCTCAAAGCCCCCAGACACTTCTAGAGCCCCCCAGGACCCTTCTTAAAGCCCCCAGACCCTTCTAGAGCCCCCCAGGACCTTTCTCTAAGCCCCCAGACCCTTCTAGAGCCCCCTAGGACCCTTCTAAAAGCCCCCAGACCCTTCTAGAGGCCACCAGGGCCCTTCTAAAAGACCCCAGACCCTCCTAGAAGCCTCCAGGACCCTTCTAAAAGCCCCCAGACCCATCTAGAGCACCCCAGGACCCCTCTAAAAGCGCCCAGACTCTTCTAGAGGCACCCAGGACCTTTCTCAAAACCCCCAGACCCTTCTAGAGCCTTCCAGGACCCTTCAAAAAGCCCCCAGACCCTTCAGGAGCCCCCAAGAACCCTTCTAAAAGCCCCCAGACCCTTCTAGATCAACCCAGGACCTTTCTCAAAACACCCAGACGATTCTAGAACCCCCCAGGTCCCATTTAAAAGCCCCCAGACCCTTCTAGAGGCCCCCAGGACCCTTCTAAAAGAACCCAGACCATTCTAGAGCCCCCAAGGACCATTCTAAAAGCCCCCACACCCTTCTAGAGCCCCCAGGACCCTTCTAAAAGCCCCCAGACCCTTCTAGAGCCCCCAGGACCCTTCTAACAGCACCCAGACCCTTCCAGATCCCCCCAGGACCCTTCTAAAAGCACCCAGACCCTTCTAGATCCCCCCAGGACCCTTCTAAAAGCCCCCAGACCCTTCCAGAACTCCCCAGGACCATTCTAAAAGCCCCCAGACTTTTCTAGAGGCCCACAGGACATTTCTCAAAGACCCCAGACCCTTCTAGAGCCCCCCAGGACCCTTCTAAAAACCCCCAGACCCTTCTAGAGCCCCCCGGACCCTTCTAAATGACCCCGGACCCTCCTAGAACCCTACAGGACCCTTCTAAAAGCCCCCAGACCCCTCTAGAGCCCCCCAGGACCCATCTAAAAGCCCCCAGACCCTTCTAGAGCCCTCCAGGACCATTCTAAAACCCAACAGACCCTTCTAGAGATCCCCAGGACCATTGTAGAAGCCCCAGACCCTTCAAGAGCCCCCAGGACTCTTCTAAAAGCCCCCAGACACTTCTAGAGCCCCCCAGGACCTTTCTCAAAGCCCCCAGACCCTTCTAGAGCCCCCCAGCACCCTTCTAAAAGGACCCAGACCCTTCTAGAATCCCCCAGGACCTTTCTCAAAGCCCCCAGACCATTCTAGAGCCCCCCAGGACCCATCTAAAAGCCCCCAGACCCTTCTAGAGCCCCCCAGGACCCTTCTAAAAGCCCCCAGACCCTTCTAGAGGCCCCCAGGACCCTTCTAAAAGCCCCCAGACCCTTCTAGAGCCACTAAAGACCCTTCTAAAAGACCCCAGACCCTTCTAGAGCCCCCCAGGACCCTTCTAAAAGCCCCCAGACCATTCTAGAGCCCCCCAGGCCCCATCTAAAAGCCGCCAGACCCTTCTAGAGACGTCCAGGACCCTTCTAAAAGCCCCCAGGCCCTTCTAGAGCCCCCCAGGACCCTTCTAAAAGCCCCCAGACCCTTCTAGAGCCCCCCAGGACCCTTCTAAAAGCCCCCAGACCCTTCTAGAGCCCCCCAGGACCCTTCTGAAAGCCCCCTGACCCTTATAGAGCCATCCAGGACCCTTCTAAAAGCCCCGAGACCCTTCTAGAGCCCCCCAGCACCCTTCTAAAAGCCCCCAGACCCTTCTAGAGCTCCCCACGACACTTCTAAAAAACCCCACACCCTTCTCGATTCCCCCAGGACCCTTCTAAAAGCCCCCAGACCCTTCTAGAGCACCCCAGGACCCTTCTAAAATCTCCCAAACTCTTCTAGAGGACCACAGGACCTTTCTCAAAGACCCCAGACACTTCTAGAGCCGCCCAGGACCCTTCTAAAAGCCCCCAGACCATTCTAGAGTCCACAAGGACCCTTCTAAAAGCCCCCAGACCCTTCCAGATCCCACCAGGACCCTTCTAAAAGCCCCCAGACCCTTCTAAAGCCCATCAGGACCCTTCTAAAAGCCCCCAGACCCTTCTGGAGCCCCCCAGGACCCTTCTAAAAGCCCCCAGACCCTTCTCGAGCCCCCCAGGACCCTTCTAAAAGTCCCTAGACACTCTAGAGCCACCCAGGACCCTTCTGAAAGCCCCCAGACCCTTCTAGAGCCCCCCAGGACCCTTCTAAAAGCACCCAGACCCTTCTGGAGTTCCCCAGGACCCATCTAAAAGACCCCAGACCTTTCTAGAGCCCCCCAGGACACTTCTAAAAGCCCCCAGACCCTTCTAGCGACGCCCAGGACCCTTCTAAAAGCCCCCAGACAATTCTCGACCCCCCCAGGACCATTCTAAAAGCCCCCAGACTCTTCTAGAGCCACCCAGGACCCTTCTAAAAGCCCCCAGACCATTCTAGAGTCCACAAGGACCCTTCTAAAAGCCCCCAGACCCTTCCAGATCCCACCAGGACCCTTCTAAAAGCCCCCAGACCCTTCTAAAGCCCATCAGGACCCTTCTAAAAGCCCCCAGACCCTTCTGGAGCCCCCCAGGACCCTTCTAAAAGCCCCCAGACCCTTCTCGAGCCCCCCAGGACCCTTCTAAAAGTCCCTAGACACTCTAGAGCCACCCAGGACCCTTCTGAAAGCCCCCAGACCCTTCTAGAGCCCCCCAGGACCCTTCTAAAAGCACCCAGACCCTTCTGGAGTTCCCCAGGACCCATCTAAAAGACCCCAGACCTTTCTAGAGCCCCCCAGGACACTTCTAAAAGCCCCCAGACCCTTCTAGCGACGCCCAGGACCCTTCTAAAAGCCCCCAGACAATTCTCGACCCCCCCAGGACCATTCTAAAAGCCCCCAGACTCTTCTAGAGCCACCCAGGACCCTTCTGAAAGCCCCCAGACCCTTCTCGAGCCCCCCAGGACCCTTCTAAAAGCCAAAGACCCTTCTAGAGCCCCCCAAGACCTTTCTCAAACCCCCAGACCCTTCTAGATGCTTCCAGGACCCTTATAAATGCCCCCAGACCCTCCTAGAAGCCTCCAGGACCCTTCTAAAAGCCCCCAGACGCCTCTAGAGCCCCACAGGACCCTTCTAAAAAACCCCAGACCCTTCTTGAGCTCCCCAGGACCCTTCTAAAAGGACCCAGACCCTTCTAGAGCCCCCCAGGACCCTTATAAAAGCCCCCAGACCCTTCTAGATGCCCCCAGGACCCTTCTATAATGCACCCAGACCCTTCTACAGCCCCCCAGGGCCCTTTTAAAAGCCCCCAGACCCTTCTAGAGCCCCCCAGGTCCCTTCTGAGAGCCCCCAGACCCTTCTAGAGCCCCCCAGGTCCCGTCCAAAAGCCCCCAGATCCTTCTAGAGCCCCACAGGACCCTTCTAAAAAAACCCCAGACCTTCTAGACCTAAGGGGGCTAGAGAAGGGTCTTGGTGCTTTCAGAAGGGTCCTGGGGGGCTCTAGAATGGTCTGGGGGCTTTTAGAAGGGTCCTTGGGGTTTTAGAGGGGTATGGGTGCTTTTAGAATGGTCCTGGGACTCGCTAGAACGCTCTTGAGTCTTTTAGAAGGGTCCTGGGCGGCTCTAGAAGTGTCTGGGTGCTTTTGGAAGGGTCCTGGTTGGATCTAGAAGGGTCTGGGGTCTTTGAGAAAGGTCCTGGGTGTCGCTATAAGGTTCTTGGGGCTTTTAGAAGGGTCCTGTAGGGCTCTAGAAGGGTCTAGGGTCTTTTAGAAGTGTCCTGGGGGGCTCTAGAAGGGTCTGGGGGCTTTTAGAATGGTCCTGTGAGGCTCCAGAAGGGTCTAGGGGCTTATAGAAGGGTCCTGGCTGTCTCTGGAAGGGTCTGGGTGCTCTTAGAAGGGTCCGGGGGGGCTCTAGAAGGGTCTGGGGGTTTTTAGAAGGATCCTGGGGTCTCTAGAAGGGTCTGGGGGCTTTTAGAAGGGTCCTGGAGGCCTCTAGAAGGGTCATGGGGCTTTTAGAAGTGTCCTGGGGGGCTCTAGAAGGGTCTGGGGGCTTTTAGAAGTGTCCTGGGGGGCTCTAGAAGGGTCTGGGGGCTTTTAGAAGTGTCCTGGGGTGCTCTAGAAGAATCTGGAGGCTTTTAGAATGTTACTGGGAGGCGCTAAAAGGGTCTGGGGACTTTTAGAAGGGTCCTGGGGGGCTCTAGAAGGGTCTGGGTGCTCTTAGAAGGGTCCTGGGGGGCTCTAGAATGTTCTGGGGGTTTTTAGAAGGATCCTGGGGTCTCTAGAAGGGTCTGGGGGCTTTTAGAAGGGTCCTGGAGGCCTCTAGAAGGGTCTCGGGGCTTTTAGAAGGGTCCTGGGGGGCTCTAGAAGGGTTTGGGGTCTTTTAGAAAGGTCCGGGGGGGCTCTAGAAGGGTCTGGGGTATTTTAGAAGGGCCCTGGGTGCCTCTAGAAGGGTCTGGGTGCATTTAAAAAGGTCCTGGAGTGCTCTAGAAGGGTCTGGGTCCTTTTAGAAGGGTCCGGGGGGGATCTAGAAGGGTCTGGGGTCTTTTAGAAGGGTCCTGGGAGGCTCTAGAGGGGTCTGGGGCCTTTTAGAAGGGTCCTGGGGGGCTATAGAAGGGTCTGGGATCTTTTAGAATGGTCCTTGGGGGCTCCAGAAAGGTCTGGGGGCTTTTAGAGGGGTCCTGGGGGGCTCTAGAAGGGTCCGGGGGCTTTTAGAAGGGTCCTGGGGGGCTCTAGAAGGGTCTGGGATCTTTTAGAAGGTTCCTGGGGGGCTCTAGAAGGGTATGGGGGCTTTTAGAATGGTCCTGGTGAGATCTAGAAGGCTCTGGGGACCTTTTGAAGGGCCCTGGGGTCCTCTAGAAGAGTCTGGGGGCATTTAGAATGGTCCTGGGTGGCTCTAGAAGAGTCTGGGGGCTTTTAGAAGGGTCCTGGGGGGCTCTAGAAGGGTCTGGGGTCTTTTAGAAGGGTCCTGGGGTATCTAGGAGGGTCTGAGGGCATTTAGAAGGGTCCTGGGTAGCTCTAGAAGGGTCTGAGGGCTTTTAGAAGGGTCTTTGGGGGCTCGAGAAGGGTCTTGGAGCTTTCAGAAGGTTTCTGGGGGGCTCTAGAAGGGTCTGGGGGCTTTTAGAAGGGTCTTGGGCATCGCTAGAACGTTCTTGAGTCATTTAGAAGGGTCCTGGGCGGCTCTGGAAGGGTCTGAGGTCTTTCAGAAGGGTCCTGGGGGCCTCTAGAATGTTCTGGGGGTATTTAGAAGGGTCCTGAGGGGCTCTAGAAGGGTCTGGGGGCTTTTAGAAGGATCCTGGGGTCTCTAGAAGGATCTGGGGGCTTTTAGGCTGGTCCTGGAGGCATCTAGAAGGGTCTCGGGGCTTTTAGAAGGGTCCTGGGGGGCTCTAGAAGGGTCTGGGGACTTTTAGAAAGGTCCTGGGTTGATCTAGAAGGGTCTGGGGGCTTTTAGAAGGGTCCTGGAGGACTCTAGAAGGGTCTCGGGGCTTTTAGAAGGGTCCTGGAGGGCTCTAGAAGGGTCTGGGGGCTTTTAGAAGGGTCCTGGGGGGCTCTAGAATAGTCTGGGGACTTCTAGAATGGTCCTGGGGGACTCTAGAAGGGTCTGGGGGCTTTTAGAAGGGTACTGGATGCCTCTAGAAGGGTCTGGGGTCTTTCAGAAGGGTCCTGGGGGGCTCTAGAAGGGTCTGGGGGCTTTTAGAAGGGTCCTGGGAGGATCTAGAAGGGTCTGGGGGCTTTTAGAAGGGTCCTGGGGGCCTCTAGAATGGTCTGGGGTCTTTTAGAAGGGTCCTGGTGGGATCTAAAAGGGTCTGGGGGCTTTTAGAAGGGTCCTGGGGGGCTCTAGAAGGGTCTGGGGGCTTTTAGAATGGTCCTGGGGGTCTCTAGAAGGGTCTGGGGGCTTTTAGAAGGGTCCTGGGGGGCTCTAGAATGTTCTGGGGGTTTTTAGAAGGGTCCTGAGGGGCTCTAGAAGGGTCTGGGGGCTTTTAGAATGATCCTGGGGTCTCTAGAAGGATCTGGGTGCTTTTAGGAGGGTCTTGGAGGCCTCTAGAAGGGTCTCGGAGCTTTTAGAAGGGTCCTGGGTTGCTCTAGAAGGGTCTGGAGGCTTTTAGAAGGGTGCTGGGGGGCTCTAGAATGGTCTGGGGGCTTTGAGAAACGTCCTGGGGGGCTCTAGAAGGGTCTGGGGGCTTTTAGAAGGGTCATGGGGGGCTCTATAGGCCTCTGGGGGCTTTTAGAAGGGTCCTGGAGGATTCTAGTTGGGTCTGGGGGCTTTTAGATGGGTCCTGAGAGGCTCTAGAATGGTCTAGGGGCTTTTAGATGGGTCCTGGGGGCCTCTAGAAGGGTCTGGGGGCTTTTAGAAGGATCCGGGGAGCGTCTAGAAGGGTCTGGGTGCTTTTAGAATGGTCCTGGTGTGATCTAGAAGGGTCTCGGGACATTTAGACGGGTCTGGGGGCCTCTAGAAGGGTCTGGGGGCTTTTAGAAGGGTCCTGGGTGGCTCTAGAAGGGTCTGCGGACTTTTAGAAGGGTCCTGGGGGGCTCTAGAAGGGTCTGGGGGCTTTTAGATGGGCCTTGGGGGCCTCTAGAATGGTCTGGGGGCTTTTAGAAGGGTCCTTGGCGGCTCTAGAGGGGTTTGGGGGCTTTTAGAAGGGTCCTGGGGGCCCTAGAAGGGTCTGCAGGCTTTTAGTAGGGTCCTGGGGGGCTCTAGAAGGGTCTGGGGGCTTTTAGATGGGCCTTGGGGGCCTCTAGAATGGTCTGGGGGCTTTTAGAAGGGTCCTTGGCGGCTCTAGAAGGGTCTGGGGGCTTTTAGAAGGATCCTGGGGTCTCTAGCAGGATCTGGGGGCTTTTAGGCGGGTCCTGGAGGCCTCTAGAAGGGTCTCGTAGCTTTTAGAAGGGTCCTGGGGGGCTCTAGAAGGGTCTCGGGGCTTTTAGAAGGGTCCTGGGAGGCTCTAGAAGGGTCTAGGGGCTTTTAGAAGGGTCCTGGGGGCCTCTAGAAGGGTCTCGGGGCTTTTAGAAGGTTCCTGGGGGCCTCTAGAAGGGTCTGGCGGCTTTTAGATGGGCCTTGGGGGCCTCTAGAAGGGTCTGGCGGCTTTTAGAAGGGTCCTTGGCGGCTCTAGAAGGGTCTGGGGGCTTTTAGAAGGGTCCTGGGGGGCTCTAGAAGGGTCTGGGGGCTTTTAGAAGGATCCTGGGGTCTCTAGAAAGATCTGGGGGCTTTTAGGCGGGTCCTGGAGGCCTCTAGAAGGGTCTCGGGGCTTTTAGAAGGGTCCTGGGGGGCTCTAGAAGGGTCTCGGGGCTTTTAGAAGGGTCCTGGGAGGCTCTAGAAGGGTCTAGGGGCTTATAGAAGGGTCCTGGGTGTCTCTAGAACGGTCTGGGGTCTTTTAGAAGGGTCCTGGTGGGATGTAAAAGGGTCTGGGGGCTTTTAGAAGGGTCCTGGGGGGCTCTATTATCTTCTGGGTGTTTTTAGAAGGGTACTGAGGGGCTCTAGAAGGGTCTGGGGGCTTTTAGAAGGATCCTGGGAGTCGCTAGAACGTTCTTGAGTCATTTAGAAGGGTCCTTGGCGGCTCTAGAAGGGTCTGGGGGCTTTTAGAAGGGACCTGGTGGCCTCTAGAAGGGTCTGGGGGCTTTTAGAAGGGTCCTGAGGGCCTCTAGAATGGTCTGGGGTCTTTTAGAAAGTTCCTGGGAGGCTCTAAAAGGGTCTTGGGTCTTTTAGAAGGGTCCTGCAGGCTTCTAGGAGGGTCTGGGGGTTTTTAGAAGGGTCCTGGGGGGCTCTAGAATGTTCTGGGGGTTTTTAGAAGGGTCCTGAGGGGCTCTAGAAGGGTCTGGGGGCTTTTAGAAGGGTCCTGGGGCCCTCTAGAAGGGTATGGGGGCTTTTAGAAGGGTCCTGAAAGGCTCCAGAAGGGTTTGGGGTCTTTTAGAAGGGTCCTGGTGGGCTCTAGAAGGGTCTGGGGGCTTTTAGAAGGGTCCTAGTGAGATCTAGAAGGGTCTGGGTGCTTTTAGAATGGTCCTGGTGAGATCTAGAAGGGTCTCGGGACATTTAGAGGGGTCTGGGGGCCTCTAGAAGGGTCTGGGGGTTTTTAGAAGGGTCCTGGGTGGCTCTAGAAGGGTCTGCGGGCTTTTAGAACGGTCCTGGGGGCCTCTAGAAGGGTCTGGGGGCTTTTAGAAGGGTCCTTGGCGGCTCTAGAGGGGTTTGGGGGCTTTTAGAAGGGTCCTGGGGGGCTCTAGAAGGGTCTGGGGGCATTTAGATGGGCCTTGGGGGCCTCTAGAAGGGTCTGGGGGCTTTTAGGAGGGTCCTTGGCGGCTCTAGAAGGGTCTGGGGGCTTTTAGAAGGATCCTGGGTGGCCCTAGAAGGGTCTGGGGGCTATTAGAAGGGTCCTGGGAGGCTCTAGAAGGGTCTGGGGGCTTTTAGAAGGGTCCTGGGAGGCTCTAAAAGTGTCTGGGGACTTTCAGTAGTGTCCTGGGGGGCTCTAAAAGGGTCTGGGTGCTTTTAGAAGGGTCCTGGGGGCTCTAGAATGTTCTGGGGTTTTTAGAATGGTCCTGAGGGGCTCTAGAAGGGTCTCGGGGCTTTTAGAAGGGTCCTGGGGGGCTCTAGAAGGGTCTGGGGGCTTTTTGAAGGGTCCTGGGGGGCTCGAGAAGGGTATGGGGACCTTTAGAAGGGCCCTGGGGTCATCTAGAAGGGTCTGGGGGCTTTTAGAAGGGTCCTGGGGGGCTCTAGAAGGGTCTGGGGGCTTTTAGAAGGGTCCTGGGAGGCTCTAGAAGGGTCTGGGGGCTTTTAGAAGGGTCCTGGAGGCCTCTAGAGGGGTCTGGGGGCTTTTAGAAGGGTCCTGGGGGAATCTAGGAGGGTCTGGGGACTTTGAGAAAGGTCCTGGGGGGCTCTAGAAGAATCTGGGGGCTTTTTGAAGGGTCCTGGGGGGCTCGAGAAGGGTATGGGGACCTTTAGAAGGGCCCTGGGGTCATCTAGAAGGGTCTGGGGGCTTTTAGAAGGGTCCTGGGGGGCTCTAGAAGGGTCTGGGGCTTTTAGAAGGGTCCTGAGGGGCTCTAGAAGGGTCTGGGGGCTTTTAGAAGGATCCTGGGGTCTCTAGAAGGATCTGGCGGCTTTTAGGCGGGTCCTGGAGGCCTCTAGAAGGGTCTCGGGGCTTTTAGAAGGGTCCTGGGGGGCTCTAGAAGTGTCTGGAGGCTTTTAGAAGGGTGCTGGGGGGCTCTAGAAGGGTCTGGGGGCTTTGAGAAACGTCCTGGGGGGCTCTAGATGCCTCTGGGGGCTTTTAGAAGGGTCCTGGAGGATTCTAGTTGGGTCTGGGGGCTTTTAGAATGGTCCTGGGGGCCTCTAGAAGGGTCTGGGGGCTTTTAGTAGTGTCCTGGAGGCCTCTAGGAGGGTCTGGGGGCTTTTACAAGGGTCCTGGGGGGCTCTAGAATGGTCTGGGGGCTTTTAGAAGGGTCCTGGGGCCCTCTAGAAGGGTGTGGGGGCTTTTAGAAGGGTCCTGGGGGGCTCTAGAAGGGTCTGCGTGCATTTAGAAGGGTCCTGGGGTGCTCTAGAAGAATCTGGAGGCTTTTACAAGGGTCCTGGGGGGCTCTAGAATGGTCTGGGGGCTTTTAGAAGGGTCCTGGGGCCCTCTAGAAGGGTGTGGGGGCTTTTAGAAGGGTCCTGGGGGGCTCTAGAAGGGTCTGCGTGCATTTAGAAGGGTCCTGGGGTGCTCTAGAAGAATCTGGAGGCTTTTACTAGGGTAATGGGGGGCTCTAGAAGGGTATGGGGGCTTTTAGAAGGGTCCTGAAAGGCTCCAGAAGGGTTTGGGGTCTTTTAGAAGGGTCCTGGTGGGCTCTAGAAGGGTCTGGGGGCTTTTA
>JAUNZM010002354.1:0-25471 GCA_033459285.1 Clamator glandarius
CTCCTGTCCCCCTGGTGTCCCCTCTTGTTCCCCTGGTGTCTCTCCTGTACCCCCTGGTGTCCCCTCTTGTCCCCCTGGTGTTACCTCTTGTCCCCCTGGTGTCCCCCCCTGTCCCACTGGTGTCCCTCTGGTGTCACCTCTTGTCATCCTGGTGTCCCCCTTGTCATCTCTTGTCATTCTGGTGTCCCTCCTGTCACCTCTTGTCATCCTGGTGTCCCTCCTTGTCCCCCTGGTGTCACCTCCCATCTCTCTGGTGTCGCCCCTTGTCCCCCTGGTGTCCCCCTGGTGTCCCCCTGGTGTCCCCCTGGTGTCCCCCTGGTGTCACCTCTTGTTCCCTTGCTGTCTCCCCTGTCCCCTTGGTGTCACCTCTTATCACCCTGGTGTCCCTCCCTGTCCCTCTGGCGTCACCTCCCATCCCCCTGGTGTCCCCCTGGTGTCCCCCTGGTGTCCCCCCTTGTTCCCCTGGTGTCCCCCTGGTGTCACCTCCTGTCTCCCTGCTCTTCTCCCTGTCCCCCTGGTGTCACCTCTTGTCATCCTGGTGTCCCCCCCTGTGCTCCTGGTGTCACCTCCTGTCCCCTGGTGTCCCCCTGGTATCACATCTTGTCACCTGGGTGTCCCCCCATCCCCCTGGTGTCCCCCCGGTGTCATCTCCTGTCCCTTTGGTGTCCCCTTGGTGTCCCCCTTGTCCCCCTGGTGTCCTCTCTTGTGTCCCCCTTGTCACTCCTGTCCCATCACCCCCGTGTCCCCCGCGTCACGTTGCCCTGGTGTCCCCCGTGTCCCCTTTGTGTCTCTCTTGTCACCCGCGCCCTGTCACCCCTGTCCCCTGCGTGTCCCCCGTGTCCCTTGTCTCGCTCCTATCAGCCTCGTGGCACCTGTGACGTGTCACTCGTGTCCCCTGCGTGTCCCCCATGTCTCCTCTATCGCCCCTGTCACCCCCGTGTCCCCTCACGTCCCTCGCACCCCCTCGAGTCACTATTGTCACCAGTGTCACATCACCCACGTCCCCCTCGGTGTCCCCTTTGTGTCCTTGATGTCCCCGAGGTCCCTTTTGAGTCCTCGATGTCCCCTTGACATCCCCCGTCTTCTTCTGGTGTCCCCTTCATGTCCCCCCCATTCCCTCAAGGTCCCTCTTAGTGTCCCCCCCGTTCCCCTGGTGTCCCCAAAGTCCCTTTTGAGTCCTCGGTGTCCCCTTGTGTCCCCTCAGTGTCCCCCACATCCCCTTCCATGTCACCCCCCGTCCCCTCGATGTTCCCTTTGTCCCCTCAGTGTCCCTCTCAGTGTCCCCCCCGTCCCCTTCATGTCCCCCCCAATCCCCTCAGTGTCCCCCCCTGTCCCCTCAATGTCCCTCTTAGTGTCCCCCCCAATCCCCTCAGTGTCCCCCCCAATCCCCTCAGTGTCCCCCCCTGTCCCCTCAATGTCCCTCTTAGTGTCCCTCTCATTCCCCTGGTGTCCTCAATGTCCCTTTTGAGTCCTCGGTGTCCCCCTGTGTCCCCTCAGTGTCCCCCACATCCCCTTCCATGTCACCCCCCGTCCCTCTAATGTCCCTCTTAGTGTCCTTCCTTGTCCCCCTGGTGTCCCCAATGTCCCTTTTGAGTCCTCGGTGTCCCCCTGTGTCCTCTCAGTGTCCCCCACATCCCCTTCCATGTCCCCTCTGTCCCCTCAATGTCTCTCTCAGTGTCCTCCCTTGTCCCCCTGGTGTCTCCAATGTCCCTTTTGAGTTCTCAGTGTCCCCCCCGTCCCCTCAGTGTCCCTCTTAGTGTCCCCCCTGTTCCCCTGGTGTCCCCAAAGTCCCTTTTGAGTCCTCGGTGTCCCCTCAGTGTCCCCCACATCCCCTTCCATGTCACCCCCCGTCCCTCTAATGTCCCTCTTAGTGTCCTTCCTTGTCCCCCTGGTGTCCCCAATGTCCCTTTTGAGTCCTCGGTGTCCCCTTGTGTCCCCTCAGTGTCCCCCACATCCCCTTCCATGTCCCCTCTGTCCCCTCAATGTCCCTCTCAGTGTCCTCCCTTGTCCCCCAGGTGTCCCCAATGTGCCTTTTCAGTCCTCAGTGTCCCCCCCGTCCCCTCAGTGTCCCCCCCTGTCCCCTCAATGTCCCTCTCAGTGTCCTCCCTTGTCCCCCTGGTGTCCCCAATGTCCCTTTTGAGTCCTCGGTGTCCCCTTGTGTCCCCTCAGTGTCCCCCACATCCCCTTCCATGTCACCCTCCGTCCCTTCAATGTCCCTCTCAGTGTCCTCCCTTGTCCCCCTGGTGTCCCCAATGTCCCTTTTGAGTTCTCGGTGTCCCCCTGTGTCCCCTCAGTGTCCCCCACATCCCCTCGATGTCCCTCTCAGTCTCCTCCCTTGTCCCCCTGGTGTCCCCAATGTCCCTTTTCAGTCCCCAGTGTCCCCCTCATCCCCTCAGTGTCCCCCCCGTCCCCTCAGTGTCCCTCTTAGTGTCCCCCCTGTTCCCCTGGTGTCCCCAAAGTCCCTTTTGAGTCCTCGGTGTCCCCCTGTGTCCCCCACATCCCTTTCCATGTCACCTCTGTCCCCTCAATGTCCCTCTCAGTCTCCTCCCTTGTCCCCCTGGTGTCCCCAATGTCCCTTTTCAGTCCTCAGTGTCCCCCCCGTCCCCTTCCATGTCCCCCCCGTCCCCTCAATGTCCCTCTTAGTGTCCCCCTTGTCCCCCTGGTGTCCCCAATATCCCTTTTGAGTCCTCGGTGTCCCCCTGTGTCCCCTCAGTGTCCCCCACATCCCCTTCCATGTCCCCTCTGTCCCCTCGATGTCCCTCTCAGTCTCCTCCCTTGTCCCCCTGGTGTCCCCAATGTCCCTTTTCAGTCCTCAGTGTCCCCCCCGTCCCCTTCATGTCCCCCCCATCCCCTCAGTGTCCCCCTCGATGGCTCCCCCCGTCCCCCTGGTGTCCCCAATGTCCCCATTGTCACCGTGTCCCCTCTCCCCCCCAGCGCAACCGCAAGCGCCGCAACCGCAAGAAGAAGAAGCGAAGCCGAGCGACGCGGGGACAGTCGGGGACCCCGAGGGGACAGGAGGGGACGGGCCCCCCCCGGCGACCCCCCCGAGGACCTCGAGGTGGAGGTCGAATACGTCACCGAGGAGCCTGAGATCTACGACCCCAACTTCGTCTTCTTCAAGAGGATCTTCGAGGCCTTCAAGGTGCCCCGAGGGGACGCTTGGTGGCACTTGGTGGCATCATGGGTGACAATTTCTGAGCTTTCGAGCAGCCTTGAGGGGTTTAAAGCTGAGAAATTGGGGTCTGGTGGCATCTCTGGGGGGTTGGTGGCATCTCCAGGGGTTGGTGGCATCATGGTTGGTGGCACCCATGGAGCTGGGTGGCTCTTGGTGGCCTTAGTGGCATCATAGGTGACAATTTCTGAGCTTTAGAGCAGCCTTGGGGGCCCTGAAGCTGAGAAATTGGGGTCTGGTGGCATCTCCAGGGGTTGGTGACATCATGATTGGTGGCACCCATGGAGCTGGGTGGCTCTTGGTGGCCTTAGTGGCATCATGGGTGACAATTTCTGAGCTTTCGAGCAGCCTTGAGGGGTTTAAAGCTGAGAAATTGGGGTCTGGTGGCATCTCTGGGGGGTTGGTGGCATCTCCACAGGGTTGGTGGCATCATAGGTGGCTTCAACTATGGGACTGGGTGGCTTTAGGTGGCATCTGGTGGCTTTGGTGACTCCCGTGGGTGACAATTTCTGAGCTTTAGAGGAGCCTTGAGGGGTTTAAAGCTGAGAAATTGGGGTCTGGTGGCATCTCCAGGGGTTGGTGGCATCATGGTTGGTGGCACCCATGGAGCTGGGTGGCTCTTGGTGGCCTTGGTGGCATCATGGGTGACAATTTCTGAGCTTTCGAGCAGCCTTGAGGGGTTTAAAGCTGAGAAATTGGGGTCTGGTGGCATCTCTGGGGGCTTGGTGGCATCTCCAGGGGTTGGTGGCACCATAGTTGGTGGCACCCATGGAGCTGGGTGGCTCTTGGTGGCCTTAGTGGCATCATAGGTGACAATTTCTGAGCTTTAGAGCAGCCTTGGGGGCCCTGAAGCTGAGAAATTGGGGCCTGGTGGCATCTCCAGGGGTTGGTGGCATCATGATTGGTGGCACCCATGGAGCTGGGTGGCTCTTGGTGGCCTTAGTGGCATCATGGGTGACAATTTCTGAGCTTTCGAGCAGCCTTGAGGGGTTTAAAGCTGAGAAATTGGGGTCTGGTGGCATCTCCGGGGGGGTTGGTGGCATCTCCAGGGGTTGGTGGCATCATGATTGGTGGCACCCATGGAGCTGGGTGCCTCTTGGTGGCCTTAGTGGCATCACGGGTGACAATTTCTGAGCTTTCGAGCAGCCTTGAGGGGTTTAAAGCTGAGAAATTGGGGTCTGGTGGCATCTCCAGGGGGGTTGGTGGCATCTCCACAGGGTTGGTGGCATCATAGGTGGCTTCAACTATGGGACTGGGTGGCTTTAGGTGGCATCTGGTGGCTTTGGTGACTCCCGTGGGTGACAATTTCTGAGCTTTCGAGCAGCCTTGAGGGGTTTAAAGCTGAGAAATTGGGGTCTGGTGGCATCTCCAGGGGTTGGTGGCATCATGATTGGTGGCACCCATGGAGCTGGGTGGCTCTTGGTGGCCTTAGTGGCATCATGGTTGACAATTTCTGAGCTTTCGAGCAGCCTTGAGGGGTTTAAAGCTGAGAAATTGGGGTCTGGTGGCATCTCCAGGGGGGTGGGTGGCATCTCCACAGGGTTGGTGGCATCATAGGTGGCTTCAACTATGGGACTGGGTGGCTTTAGGTGGCATCTGGTGGCTTTGGTGACTCCCGTGGGTGACAATTTCTGAGCTTTAGAGGAGCCTTGAGGGGTTTAAAGCTGAGAAATTGGGGTCTGGTGGCATCTCCAGGGGTTGGTGGCATCATGATTGGTGGCACCCATGGAGCTGGGTGGCTCTTGGTGGCCTTAGTGGCATCATGGTTGACAATTTCTGAGCTTTCGAGCAGCCTTGGGGGGTTTAAAGCTGAGAAATTGGGGTCTGGTGGCATCTCCAGGGGGGTGGGTGGCATCTCCACAGGGTTGGTGGCATCATAGGTGGCTTCAACTATGGGACTGGGTGGCTTTAGGTGGCATCTGGTGGCTTTGGTGACTCCCGTGGGTGACAATTTCTGAGCTTTAGAGGAGCCTTGGGGGGTTTAAAGCTGAGAAATTGGGGCCTGGTGGCATCTCCAGGGGCCTGGTGGCATCTCCAGGGGTTGGTGGCATCGTGGTTGGTGGCACCCATGGAGCTGGGTGGCTCTTGGTGGCCTTAGTGGCATCACGGGTGACAATTTCTGAGCTTTCGAGCAGCCTTGGGGGGTTTAAAGCTGAGAAATTGGGGTCTGGTGGCATCTCCAGGGGGGTTGGTGGCATCTCCACAGGGTTGGTGGCATCTCCGGGGGGGTTGGTGGCATCTCGAGGGGGTTGGTGGCATCTCCGGGGGGGTTGGTGGCATCTCGGGGGGTGCCAGGGGAGGGAGGTGACGGTCCCCTGGTTGTCCCCGTGTCCCCAGCTGACGGACGAGGTGAAGAAGGACAAGGAGAAGGAGCCGGACAAGGCCGAGCGGCCCGAGAGCAGCGTCCCCCGCAGGAAGGGCCTCGATGACACCCGCAAGAGCGACGAGGACAGCTCCGAGGACGAGCAGGTGGCTCGCGGTGGCCCTGGGGGGGGGGGGGGGGTGGCCCTGGAGTAGGGACAGGGTGACAGAAGTGGCTCTTGGTGGCCCTGGAGGGGCTCTTGGTGGCCTTGAGGCGGGGACTGAACGACAAGAGTGGCTCTTGGTGGCGCTGGAGGGGCTCCTGGTGGCTCTGAGATGGGGACAGGTGGCTCTTGGTGGCCCTGGAGGGGCTCTTGGTGGCCTTGGGATGGGGACAGGTGGCTCTTGGTGGCCCTGGAGCAGTTCTTGGTGGCCCTAGAATGGCTCTTGGTGGCCCTGAGGTGGAGTGTGAATGAGAAGAGTGGCTTTAGGTGGCCCTGGAGGAGCTCTTGGTGGCCTTGGGATGGGGACAGGTGGCTCTTGGTGGCCCTGGAGTGGCTCTTGGTGGTCCTGAGGTGGGGACTGAATGACAGGAGGGGCTGTAGGTGGCCCTAGAGTGGCTCCTGGTGGCCCTGGATTGGCTCTTGGTGGCCCTGAAGCAGGGACTGAATGACAGGAGTGGCTCTTGGTGGCCCTGGAGTAGCTTTTGGTGGCCCTGGGGTGGGGACAGGTGGCTCTTGGTGGCCTTAGAGTAGCTCTTGGTGGCCCTGACGTGGGGACTGAGTGACAAGAATGGCTTTAGGGGGCCCTGGAGTGGCTCTTGCTGGCCCTGGAGTGGGGACAAGTGGCTCTTGGTGGCCCTGGAGGGGCTCTTGGTGGCCCTGAGATGGGGACAGGTGGCTCTTGGTGGCCCTGGAGGGGCTCTTGGTGGCCCTGAGGTGGGGACTGAATGACAGGAGTGGCTTTAGGTGGCCCTGGAGGGGTTCCTGGTGGCCCTGGAGGGACTCCTGGTGGCCCTGAGATGGGGACAGGTGACTCTTGGTGGCCCTGGAGGGGCTCTTGGTGGCCTTGGGATGGGGACAGGTGGCTCTTGGTGGCCCTAGAGTGGCTCTTGGTGGCCCTGGGGTGGGGATAGGTGGCTCTTGGTGGCCCTAGAGTAGCTTTTGGTGGCCCTGAAGTGGGGATTGAATGACAGGAGGGGCTTTAGGTGGCCCTGGAGGGACTCCTGGTGGCCTTGGGATGGGGACAGGTGGCTCTTGGTGGCCCTAAAATAGCTTTTGGTGGCCCTGAGGTGGGGACTGAATGACAGGAGTGGCTTTAGGTGGCCCTGGAGAAGCTCTTGGTGGCCCTGGAGGGGCTCTTGGTGGCCTTGGGATGGGGACAGGTGGCTCTTGGTGGCCCTGGAGCAGTTCTTGGTGGCCCTAGAATGGCTCTTGGTGGCCCTGAGGTGGAGTGTGAATGAGAAGAGTGGTTTTAGGTGGCCCTGGAGTGGCTCTTGGTGGCCTTGGGATGGGGACAGGTGGCTCTTGGTGGCCCTGAGGTGGCTCTTGGTGGCCCTGAGCTGGGGACTGAATGACAGGAGGGGCTTTAGGTGGCCCTGGAGGGGCTCTTGGTGGCCCTGGAGTGGCTCTTGGTGGCCCTGGAGGACCTCTTGGTGACCTTGGGGTGGGGACTGAGTGACAAGAGTGGCTTTAGGTGGCCCTGAGGTGGCTCTGGGTGGCCCTGGGGTGGGGACAGGTGGCTCTTGGTGGCCCTAGAGGGGCTCTTGATGGCCCTGGGGGTGGGGACAGGTGGCTCTTGGTGGCCCTGGTGGCAACTGTCCCTTTGTCCCCAGGAGAAGAAGCCCGAGGCACCCAAGCTCTCCAAGAAGAAGCTGAGACGCATGAACCGCTTCACGGTGGCCGAGCTCAAGCAGGTGACAGCGGGGACAACGCTGGGGACAGCGGCGCGAGGCTCTCCTTGTCACCCACCTGGGGACCCTGGTGGCATCTCAGGGACGTTGGTGACACCTCGAGGTGCTCCACGTTCTCCTTGTCACCCACCTGGGGTCCCTGGTGGCATCTCAGAGGCTTTGGTGACACCTCGAGGTGCTCCACGTTCTCCTTGTCACCCACCTGGGGACCCTGGTGGCATCTCAGAGGCTTTGGTGGCACCTCGAGGTGCTCCACGTTCTCCCTGTCCCCTCTCTGGGTTCCCTGGTGGCATCTCAGAGGCTTTGGTGACACCTCGAGGTGCTCCACGTTCTCCCTGTCCCCTCTCTGGGTTCCCTGGTGGCATCTCAGAGGCTTTGGTGACACCTCGAGGTGCTCCACGTTCTCCCTGTCCCCTCTCTGGGTTCCCTGGTGGCATCTCAGAGGCTTTGGTGACACCTCGAGGTGCTCCACGTTCTCCCTGTCCCCTCTCTGGGTTCCCTGGTGGCATCTCAGAGGCTTTGGTGACACCTCGAGGTGCTCCACGTTCTCCCTGTCCCCTCTCTGGGTTCCCTGGTGGCATCTCAGAGGCTTTGGTGACACCTCGAGGTGCTCCACGTTCTCCTTGTCCCCTCTCTGGGTTCCCTGGTGGCATCTCAGAGGCTTTGGTGACACCTCGAGGTGCTCCACGTTCTCCCTGTCCACTCTCTGGGTTCCCTGCTGGCATCTCAGGGACGTTGGTGAGACCTCGAGGTTCTCCACGTTCTCCTTGTCACCCACCTGGGGACCCTGGTGGCATCTCAGGGACGTTGGTGACACCTCGAGGTGCTCCACGTTCTCCTTGTCACCCACCTGGGGACCCTGGTGGCATCTCAGGGACGTTGGTGACACCTCGAGGTGCTCCACGTTCTCCTTGTCCCCTCTCTGGTTTCCCTGGTGGCATCTCAGGGACGTTGGTGTCACCTCGAGGTGCTCCACGTTCTCCCTGTCCCCTCTCTGGTTTCCCTGGTGGCATCTCAGAGGCTTTGGTGACACCTCGAGGTGCTCCACGTTCTCCCTGTCCCCTCTCTGGGTTCCCTGGTGGCATCTCAGAGGCTTTGGTGACACCTCGAGGTGCTCCACGTTCTCCTTGTCCCCTCTCTGGGTTCCCTGGTGGCATCTCAGAGGCTTTGGTGACACCTCGAGGTGCTCCACGTTCTCCTTGTCCCCTCTCTGGGGTCCCTGGTGGCATCTCAGGGACATTGGTGACACCTCGAGGTGTTCCACGTTCTCCTTGTCCCCTCTCTGGGGTCCCTGGTGGCATCTCAGGGACGTTGGTGACACCTCGAGGTGCTCCACGTTCTCCTTGTCCCCTCTCTGGGTTCCCTGGTGGCATCTCAGAGGCTTTGGTGACACCTCGAGGTGCTCCACGTTCTCCTTGTCCCCTCTCTGGGTTCCCTGGTGGCATCTCAGAGGCTTTGGTGACACCTCGAGGTGCTCCACATTCTCCTTGTCCCCTCTCTGGGTTCCCTGGTGGCATCTCAGAGGCTTTGGTGACACCTCGAGGTGCTCCAGGTTCTCCCTGTCCCCTCTCTGGGTTCCCTGGTGGCATCTCAGAGGCTTTGGTGACACCTCGAGGTGCTCCATGTTCTCCTTGTCCCCTCTCTGGGTTCCCTGGTGGCATCTCAGAGGCTTTGGTGACACCTCGAGGTGCTCCAGGTTCTCCCTGTCCCCTCTCTGGGTTCCCTGGTGGCATCTCAGAGGCTTTGGTGACACCTCGAGGTGCTCCACGTTCTCCTTGTCCCCTCTCTGGGGTCCCTGGTGGCATCTCAGAGGCTTTGGTGACACCTCGAGGTGCTCCATGTTCTCCCTGTCCACTCTCTGGGGTCCCTGGTGGCATCTCAGAGGCTTTGGTGACACCTCGAGGTGCTCCACGTTCTCCTTGTCCCCTCTCTGGGTTCCCTGGTGGCATCTCAGAGGCCTTGGTGACACCTCGAGGTGCTCCACGTTCTCCTTGTCCCCTCTCTGGGTTCCCTGGTGGCATCTCAGAGGCCTTGGTGACACCTCGAGGTGCTCCACGTTCTCCCTGTCCCCTCTCTGGTTTCCCTGGTGGCATCTCAGGGACGTTGGCGACACCTCGAGGTGCTCCACGTTCTCCTTGTCCCCTCTCTGGTTTCCCTGGTGGCATCTCGGCGGCTTTGGTGACACCTCGAGGTGCTCCACGTTCTCCTTGTCCCCTCTCTGGGTTCCCTGGTGGCATCTCAGAGGCTTTGGTGACACCTCGAGGTGCTCCACGTTCTCCTTGTCCCCTCTCTGGGTTCCCTGGTGGCATCTCAGAGGCTTTGGTGACACCTCGAGGTTCTCCACGTTCTCCCTGTCCCCTCTCTGGGTTCCCTGGTGGCATCTCAGGGACGTTGGTGTCACCTCGAGGTGCTCCACGTTCTCCTTGTCCCCTCTCTGGTTTCCCTGGTGGCATCTCAGAGGCTTTGGTGACACCTCGAGGTGCTCCACGTTCTCCCTGTCCCCTCTCTGGTTTCCCTGGTGGCATCTCAGGGACGTTGGTGTCACCTCGAGGTGCTCCACGTTCTCCTTGTCCCCTCTCTGGTTTCCCTGGTGGCATCTCAGAGGCTTTGGTGACACCTCGAGGTGCTCCACGTTCTCCTTGTCCCCTCTCTGGTTTCCCTGGTGGCATCTCAGAGGCGTTGATGACACCTCGAGATTCTCCACGTTCTCCTTGTCCCCTCTCTGGGGTCCCTGGTGGCATCTCAGGGACATTGGTGACACCTCGAGGTTCTCCACGTTCTCCTTGTCACCCGCCTTGGGACCCTGGTGGCATCTCAGGGACGTTGGTGACACCTCGAGGTGCTCCACGTTCTCCTTGTCACCCACCTGGGGACCCTGGTGGCATCTTGGGGACGTTGGTGACACTTCGAGGTGCTCCACGTTCTCCTTGTCCCCTCTCTGGGGTCCCTGGTGGCATCTCAGAGGCTTTGGTGACACCTCGAGGTGCTCCACGTTTTCCCTGTCCCCTCTCTGGGTTCCCTGGTGGCATCTCAGAGGCTTTGGTGACACCTCGAGGTCCTCGTCCTCACCGTGTCCCCTCTCCCCGGCAGCTGGTGGCTCGCCCGGACGTGGTGGAGATGCACGACGTGACGGCTCAGGACCCGAAGCTCCTGGTCCACCTCAAAGCCACCAGGAACTCGGTGCCCGTCCCCCGTCACTGGTGCTTCAAACGCAAGTACCTGCAGGGCAAACGCGGCATCGAGAAGCCGCCCTTCGAGCTCCCCGACTTCATCAAGAGAACCGGCATCCAGGAGATGCGCGAGGCCCTCCAGGAGAAGGTGGGACCTCCTCCGAGGCCACCGGGGCCAACGCCGTTGCACCTCGAGGGCTTCGGGGGCACCGGGGTTGGATCTCGAGGGCTTTGGGGGCACCAGGATTGGATCTCGAGGGCTTTGGGGGCACCAGGGTTGGATCTCGAGGGCTTTGGGGGCACCAGGGTTGGATCTCGAGGGTTTTGGGGCCACCAGGGTTGGATCTCGAGGGCTTTGGGGGCACCAGGGTTGGATCTCGAGGGCTTTGGGGGCACCAGGATTGGATCTCGAGGGCTTTGGGGCCACCAGGATTGGATCTCGAGGGCTTTGGGGGCACCAGGATTGGATCTCGAGGGCCTTGGGGGCACCAGGATTGGATCTCGAGGGCTTTGGGGGCACCAGGATTGGATCTCGAGGGCCTTGGGGGCACCAGGATTGGATCTCGAGGGCTTTGGGGGCACAGGATTGGATCTCGAGGGCTTTGGGGGCACCAGGATTGGATCTCGAGGGCTTTGGGGGCACCAGGATTGGATCTCGAGGGCTTTGGGGGCACCAGGATTGGATCTCGAGGGCTTTGGGGGCACCAGGATTGGATCTCGAGGGCTTTGGGGGCACCAGGATTGGATCTCGAGGGCTTTGGGGGCACCAGGATTGGATTTCGAGGGCTTTGGGGGCACCAGGATTGGATCTCGAGGGCTTTGGGGGCACCAGGATTGGATCTCGAGGGCTTTGGGGGCACCGGGATTGGATCTCGAGGGCTTTGGGGCCACCGGGATTGGATCTCGAGGGCTTTGGGGCCACCAGGATTGGATTTTGAGGGCTTTGGGGGCACCAGGATTGGATCTCGAGGGCTTTGGGGGCACCAGGATTGGATCTCGAGGGCTTTGGGGGCACCAGGATTGGATCTCGAGGGCTTTGGGGCCACCAGGGTTGGATCTCGAGGGCTTTGGGGCCACCAGGGTTGGATCTCGAGGGCTTTGGGGGCACCAGGATTGGATCTCGAGGGCTTTGGGGGCACCAGGATTGGATCTCGAGGGCTTTGGGGCCACCAGGGTTGGATCTCGAGGGCTTTGGGGGCACCAGGATTGGATCTCGAGGGCTTTGGGTCCACCAGGATTGGATCTCGAGGGCTTTGGGGGCACCAGGGTTGGATCTCGAGGGCTTTGGGGGCACCAGGATTGGATCTCGAGGGCTTTGGGGGCACCAGGATTGGATCTCAAGGGCTTTGGGGGCACCAGGATTGGATCTCGAGGGCTTTGGGGGCACCAGGATTGGATCTCGAGGGCTTTGGGGGCACCAGGGTTGGATCTCGAGGGCTTTGGGGGCACCAGGATTGGATCTCGAGGGCTTTGGGGCCACCAGGATTGGATCTCGAGGGCTTTGGGGGCACCAGGATTGGATCTCGAGGGCCTTGGGGGCACCAGGATTGGATCTCGAGGGCTTTGGGGGCACCAGGATTGGATCTCGAGGGCCTTGGGGGCACCAGGATTGGATCTCGAGGGCTTTGGGGGCACCAGGATTGGATCTCGAGGGCTTTGGGGGCACCAGGATTGGATCTCGAGGGCTTTGGGGGCACCAGGATTGGATCTCGAGGGCTTTGGGGGCACCAGGATTGGATCTCGAGGGCTTTGGGGGCACCAGGATTGGATCTCGAGGGCTTTGGGGGCACCAGGATTGGATCTCGAGGGCTTTGGGGGCACCAGGATTGGATTTCGAGGGCTTTGGGGGCACCAGGATTGGATCTCGAGGGCTTTGGGGGCACCAGGATTGGATCTCGAGGGCTTTGGGGCCACCAGGATTGGATCTCGAGGGCTTTGGGGGCACCAGGATTGGATCTCGAGGGCTTTGGGGGCACCAGGATTGGACCTCGAGGGCTTTGGGGGCACCAGGATTGGATCTCGAGGGCTTTGGGGCCACCAGGGTTGGATTTTGAGGGCTTTGGGGGCACCAGGATTGGATTTTGAGGGCTTTGGGGGCACCAGGATTGGACCTCGAGGGCTTTGGGGGCACCAGGATTGGATCTCGAGGGCTTTGGGGCCACCAGGGTTGGATTTCGAGGGCTTTGGGGGCACCAGGATTGGATTTTGAGGGCTTTGGGGGCACCAGGATTGGATCTCGAGGGCTTTGGGGGCACCAGGATTGGATCTCGAGGGTTTTGGGGCCACCAGGATTGGATCTCGAGGGCTTTGGGGCCACCAGGATTGGATCTCGAGGGCTTTGGGGGCACCAGGGTTGGATCTCGAGGGCTTTGGGGGCACCGGGCTTGGACCTCGAGGGCTTTGGGGGCACCAGGGTTGGATCTCGAGGGCTTTGGGGCCACCAGGATTGGATCTCGAGGGCTTTGGGGGCACCAGGATTGGATCTCGAGGGCTTTGGGGGCACCGGGCTTGGACCTCGAGGGCTTTGGGGGCACCAGGATTGGATCTCGAGGGCTTTGGGGCCACCAGGATTGGATCTCGAGGGCTTTGGGGGCACCAGGGTTGGATCTCGAGGGCTTTGGGGGCACCAGGATTGGATCTCGAGGGCTTTGGGGACACCAGGATTGGATCTCGAGGGCTTCGGGGGCACCAGGATTGGATCTCGAGGGCTTTGGGGGCACCAGGATTGGATCTCGAGGGCTTCGGGGGCACCAGGGTTGGATCTCGAGGGCTTTGGGGGCACCAGGATTGGATCTCGAGGGCTTTGGGGGCACCAGGATTGGATCTCGAGGGCTTTGGGGGCACCAGGATTGGATCTCGAGGGCTTCGGGGGCACCAGGGTTGGATCTCGAGGGCTTCGGGGCCACCAGCGCCGGACGGTGACGTCCCCGTCCCCTCCGTGTCCCCTCCAGGAGGAGCAGAAGACCATGAAGTCCAAGATGCGCGAGAAGGTGCGGCCCAAGATGGGCAAGATCGACATCGACTACCAGAAGCTCCACGACGCCTTCTTCAAGTGGCAGACGAAGCCCAAGCTGACGATCCACGGGGACCTCTACTACGAGGTGGCACCTCGGCCCTGTCCCCGCGTCCCTCAGGGGGGTCCCCGTGTCCCTCAGGGGGGTCCCCGTGTCCCTCGGGGCTGTCCCCGCGGCCCTTGGGGACGTTCTCACCTTCTTCTGGCCCTCGTGGTTGTCCCCGTGTCCCTCACTGGTGTCCCCGTGTCCCTCACTGTTGTCCCCGTGTCCCTCACTGTTGTCCCCGTGTCCCTCACTGGTGTCCCCGTGTCCCTCACTGTTGTCCCCGTGTCCCTCACTGTTGTCCCCGTGTCCCTCACTGGTGTCCCCGTGTCCCTCACTGGTGTCCCCGTGTCCCTCACTGTTGTCCCCGTGTTCCTCATTGTTGTCCCCGTGTCCCTCATTGTTGTCCCCATGTCCCTCATTGGTGTCCCCGTGTCCCTCACTGGTGTCCCCGTGTCCCTCACTGGTGTCTCCGTGTCCCTCACTGGTGTCCCCATGTCCCTCATTGGTGTCCCCGTGTCCCTCACTGTTGTCCCCGTGTCCCTCACTGTTGTCCCCGTGTCCCTCACTGGTGTCCCCGTGTCCCTCATTGTTGTCCCCGTGTCCCTCACTGGTGTCCCCGTGTCCCTCATTGTTGTCCCCGTGTCCCTCACTGGTGTCCCCGTGTCCCTCACTGGTGTCCCCGTGTCCCTCACTGTTGTCCCCGTGTCCCTCACTGGTGTCCCCGTGTCCCTCACTGTTGTCCCCGTGTCCCTCACTGTGGTCCCCGTGTCCCTCACTGGTGTCCCCGTGTCCCTCACTGGTGTCCCCGTGTCCCTCACTGTTGTCCCCGTGTCCCTCACTGGTGTCCCCGTGTCCCTCACTGGTGTCCCCGTGTCCCTCACTGTGGTCCCCGTGTCCCTCACTGTGGTCCCCGTGTCCCTCACTGGTGTCCCCGTGTCCCTCACTGGTGTCCCCGTGTCCCTCACTGTGGTCCCCGTGTCCCTCACTGTGGTCCCCGTGTCCCTCACTGTTGTCCCCGTGTCCCTCACTGGTGTCCCCGTGTCCCTCACTGGTGTCCCCGTGTCCCTCACTGTGGTCCCCGTGTCCCTCACTGGTGTCCCCGTGTCCCTCATTGGTGTCCCCGTGTCCCTCATTGTTGTCCCCGTGTCCCTCACTGGTGTCCCCGTGTCCCTCACTGGTGTCCCCGTGTCCCTCACTGGTGTCCCCGTGTCCCTCATTGTTGTCCCCGTGTCCCTCATTGGTGTCCCCGTGTCCCTCACTGGTGTCCCCGTGTCCCTCACTGGTGTCCCCGTGTCCCTCACTGGTGTCCCCGTGTCCCTCACTGTTGTCCCCGTGTCCCTCATTGGTGTCCCCGTGTCCCTCATTGGTGTCCCCGTGTCCCTCACTGTTGTCCCCGTGTCCCTCACTGGTGTCCCCGTGTCCCTCACTGGTGTCCCCGTGTCCCTCACTGTTGTCCCCGTGTCCCTCACTGGTGTCCCCGTGTCCCTCACTGGTGTCCCCGTGTCCCTCATTGGTGTCCCCGTGTCCCTCACTGGTGTCCCCGTGTCCCTCATTGTTGTCCCCGTGTCCCTCATTGGTGTCCCCGTGTCCCTCACTGGTGTCCCCGTGTCCCTCACTGTTGTCCCCGTGTCCCTCACTGTTGTCCCCGTGTCCCTCACTGTTGTCCCCGTGTCCCTCATTGGTGTCCCGTGTCCCTCACTGGTGTCCCCGTGTCCCTCACTGTTGTCCCCGTGTCCCTCATTGTTGTCCCCGTGTCCCTCACTGTTGTCCCCGTGTCCCTCATTGGTGTCCCCGTGTCCCTCACTGGTGTCCCCGTGTCCCTCACTGTTGTCCCCGTGTCCCTCACTGTTGTCCCCGTGTCCCTCACTGGTGTCCCCGTGTCCCTCACTGGTGTCCCCGTGTCCCTCACTGTTGTCCCCGTGTCCCTCACTGTTGTCCCCGTGTCCCTCACTGGTGTCCCCGTGTCCCTCACTGTTGTCCCCGTGTCCCTCACTGTTGTCCCCGTGTCCCTCATTGTTGTCCCCGTGTCCCTCACTGGTGTCCCCGTGTCCCTCACTGGTGTCCCCGTGTCCCTCACTGTTGTCCCCGTGTCCCTCATTGTTGTCCCCGTGTCCCTCATTGGTGTCCCCGTGTCCCTCACTGGTGTCCCCGTGTCCCTCATTGTTGTCCCCGTGTCCCTCACTGTTGTCCCCGTGTCCCTCATTGTTGTCCCCGTGTCCCTCACTGTTGTCCCCGTGTCCCTCACTGTTGTCCCCGTGTCCCTCACTGTTGTCCCCGTGTCCCTCACTGGTGTCCCCGTGTCCCTCATTGTTGTCCCCGTGTCCCTCACTGGTGTCCCCGTGTCCCTCACTGTTGTCCCCGTGTCCCTCATTGGTGTCCCCGTGTCCCTCACTGGTGTCCCCATGTCCCTCATTGTTGTCCCCGTGTCCCTCATTGGTGTCCCCGTGTCCCTCGTGGTTGTCCCCGTGTCCCTCATTGGTGTCCCCGTGTCCCTCACTGGTGTCCCCATGTCCCTCACTGGTGTCCCCGTGTCCCTCACTGTTGTCCCCATGTCCCTCACTGGTGTCCCCGTGTCCCTCACTGTTGTCCCCGTGTCCCTCATTGGTGTCCCCGTGTCCCTCACTGGTGTCCCCGTGTCCCTCATTGTTGTCCCCGTGTCCCTCACTGTTGTCCCCGTGTCCCTCACTGGTGTCCCCGTGTCCCTCACTGGTGTCCCCGTGTCCCTCACTGTTGTCCCCGTGTCCCTCACTGTTGTCCCCGTGTCCCTCACTGGTGTCCCCGTGTCCCTCACTGGTGTCCCCGTGTTCCTCATTGGTGTCCCCGTGTCCCTCATTGGTGTCCCCGTGTCCCTCACTGGTGTCCCCGTGTTCCTCATTGGTGTCCCCGTGTCCCTCATTGGTGTCCCCGTGTCCCTCATTGTTGTCCCCATGTCCCTCAGGGGGTCCTCGTGTCCCTCAGGGGGTCCCCGTGTCCCTCGGGGGGTCCCCGTGTCCCTCATTGTTGTCCCCATGTCCCTCGGGGGGGTCCGCGTGTCCCTGAGTGGGGTCCCCATGTCCCTCCGGGGGTCCCCGTGTCCCTGAGTGGGGTCCCCATGTCCCTCCGGGGGTCCCCATGTCCCTCATTGTTGTCCCCATGTCCCTCGGGGGGGTCCCCGTGTCCCTGAGTGGGGTCCCCGTGTCCCTCGGGGGGGTCCGCATGTCCCTTGGGGGGGTCCCCGTGTCCCTGAGTGGGGTCCCCGTGTCCCTCGGGGGGGGCCCCGTGTCCCTGAGTGGGGTCCCCATGTCCCTCGGGGGGGTCCGCGTGTCCCTGAGTGGGGTCCCCGTGTCCCCTCGGGGGGGTCCCCATGTCCCTCAGTGGGGTCCCCGTGTCCCTGAGTGGGGTCCCCGTGTCCCTCAGTGGGGTCCCCATGTCCCTGAGTGGGGTCCCCGTGTCCCTCGGGCGGTCCCCGTGTCCCTCAGTGGGGTCCCCATGTCCTTGAGTGGGGTCCCCGTGTCCCTCGGGGGGTCCCCGTGTCCCTCAGTGGGGTCCCCGTGTCCCTCGGGGGGGTGCGCGTGTCCCTGAGTGGGGTCCCCGTGTTCCTCGGGGGGGTCCCCATGTCCCTGAGTGGGGTCCCCGTGTCCCTCAGGGGGTCCCCATGTCCCTCGGGGGGGTCCACGTGTCCCTCAGTGGGGTCCCCGTGTCCCTCGGGGGGGTCCCCGTGTCCCTGAGTGGGGTCCGTGTGTCCCTGAGTGGGGTCCCCGTGTCACTCGGGGGGTCCCCATGTCCCTCGGGGGGGTCCGCGTGTCCCTGAGTGGGGTCCCCGTGTCCCTGAGTGGGGTCCCCGTGTCCTTCGGGGGGGTCCCCGTGTCCCTGAGTGGGGTCCCCGTGTCCCTCGGGGGGTCCGCGTGTCCCTGAGTGGGGTCCGCGTGTCCCTGAGTGGGGTCCCCATGTCCCTCGGGGGGTCCGCGTGTCCCTGAGTGGGGTCCGCGTGTCCCTGAGTGGGGTCCCCATGTCCCTCGGGGGGGTCCCCGTGTCCCTGAGTGGGGTCCCCATGTCCCTTGGGGGGTCCCCGTGTCCCTGAGTGGGGTCCCCGTGTCCCTCGGGGGGGTCCGCGTGTCCCTCAGGGGGTCCACATGTCCCTCGGGGGGGTCCCCATGTCCCTCAGTGGGGTCCCCATGTCCCTAAGTGGGGTCCCCGTGTCCCTCAGGGGGTCCCCGTGTCCCTGAGTGGGGTCCCCATGTCCCTGAGTGGGGTCCCCGTGTCCCTCGGGGGGGTCCCCGTGTCCCTGAGTGGGGTCCCCGTGTCCCTCGGGGGGGGTCCCCGTGTCCCTCAGTGGGGTCCCCATGTCCCTCGGGGGGTCCCCGCGTCCCTGAGTGGGGTCCCCGTGTCCCTGAGTGGGGTCCCCGTGTCCCTCGGGGGGGGTCCCCGTGTCCCTGAGTGGGGTCCCCGTGTCCCTCGGGGGGGTCCGCGTGTCCCTCAGTGGGGTCCCTGTGTCCCTCAGTGGGGTCCCCATGTTCCTCAGTGGGGTCCCCGTGTCCTTCAGGGGGTCCCCATGTCCCTCGGGGGGTCCCCGTGTCTCTCGGGGGGGTCCGCGTGTCCCTCAGGGGGTCCCCGTGTCTCTCGGGGGGGTCCCCGTGTCCCTGAGTGGGGTCCCCGTGTCCCTCGGGGAGTCCCCGCGTCCCTCAGTGGGGTCCCCGTGTCCCTCAGTGGGGTCCCCATGTCCCTCGGGGGGTCCCCGCGTCCCTGAGTGGGGTCCCCATGTCCCTCGGGGGGTCCCCGTGTCCCTCGGGGGGGGGTCCCCGTGTCCCTCAGTGGGGTCCCCATGTCCCTCGGGGGGTCCCCGCGTCCCTGAGTGGGGTCCCCGTGTCCCTCGGGGGGTCCCCGTGTCCCTGAGTGGGGTCCCCGTGTCCCTGAGTGGGGTCCCCATGTCCCTCGGGGGGTCCCCGTGTCCCTGAGTGGGGTCCCCGTGTCTCTCGGGGGGTCCGCGTGTCCCTGAGTGGGGTCCCCGTGTCCCTGAGTGGGGTCCACGTGTCCCTGAGTGGGGTCCACGTGTCCCTCGGGGGGGGTCCCCGTGTCCCTGAGTGGGGGGTCCCCGTGTCCCTGAGTGGGGTCCCCGTGTCCCTGGGTGGGGTCCCCGTGTCCCTCGGGGGGGGTCCCCATGTCCCTCAGTGGGGTCCCCATGTCCCTCGGGGGGTCCCCGTGTCTCTCGGGGGGTTCGCGTGTCCCTGAGTGGGGTCCCCGTGTCCCTGGGTGGGGTCCCCGTGTCCCTGGGTGGGGTCCCCGTGTCCCTCGGGGGGGGTCCCCGTGTCCCTGAGTGGGGTCCCCGTGTCCCTCGGGGGGGTCCGCGTGTCCCTCAGTGGGGTCCCTGTGTCCCTCAGTGGG
Organism: Clamator glandarius; assembly: GCA_033459285.1. Lineage (NCBI taxonomy): Eukaryota > Metazoa > Chordata > Aves > Cuculiformes > Cuculidae > Clamator > Clamator glandarius. Next base: position 18,976 of record JAUNZM010002354.1, read on the forward strand.
GTCCCCGTGTCCCTCAGTGGGGTCCCCATGTTCCTCAGTGGGGTCCCCGTGTCCTTCAGGGGGTCCCCATGTCCCTCGGGGGGTCCCCGTGTCTCTTGGGGGGTCCGCGTGTCCCTCAGGGGGTCCCCGTGTCTCTCGGGGGGGTCCCCGTGTCCCTGAGTGGGGTCCCCGTGTCCCTCGGGGAGTCCCCGCGTCCCTCAGTGGGGTCCCCGTGTCCCTCAGTGGGGTCCCCATGTCCCTCGGGGGGTCCCCGCGTCCCTGAGTGGGGTCCCCATGTCCCTCGGGGGGTCCCCGTGTCCCTCGGGGGGGGTCCCCGTGTCCCTCAGTGGGGTCCCCATGTCCCTCGGGGGGTCCCCGCGTCCCTCGGGGGGTCCCCGTGTCCCTGAGTGGGTCCCCGTGTCCCTGAGTGGGGTCCCCGTGTCTCTCGGGGGGTCCGCGTGTCCCTGAGTGGGGTCCCCGTGTCCCTCGGGGGGGTCCCCGTGTCCCTGAGTGGGGTCCGCGTGTCCCTGGGTGGGGTCCCCGTGTCCCTCGGGGGGGGTCTCCGTGTCCCTGAGTGGGGGGTCCCCGCGTCCCTGAGTGGGGTCCCCGCGTCCCTGAGTGGGGTCCCCGTGTCCCTCGGGGGGGGTCCCCATGTCCCTCAGTGGGGTCCCCATGTCCCTCGGGGGGTCCCCGTGTCTCTCGGGGGGTTCGCGTGTCCCTGAGTGGGGTCCCCGTGTCCCTGGGTGGGGTCCCCGTGTCCCTGGGTGGGGTCCCCGTGTCCCTCGGGGGGTCCCCGTGTCCCCTGGGGCCGTTGTCACCCTCTTGTGTCCCCCAGGGGAAGGAGTTTGAGACGCGTCTCAAGGAGAAGAAGCCGGGGGACTTGTCTGACGAGCTGCGCATCGCGCTGGGGATGCCCGTGGGGCCGGTGAGGGCACCCTTGGGTGCCGGAGGGGGGGGTTAGGTGTCACCCATGGGTGCTGCGGGGGTGGTGGCGCCTCTGGGTGGCCTTTGGTGTCCCTTGGTGGCCCCTGTGGGTGACGATTTCTCAGTTTTAGGGGCGTCTTGGGTGCCTTTGAGGTTGGATTTGGTGCTGGGGGCGTCACGGGGGGCACCCATGGGTGCTGGGGGGGGTCTTGGGGGCGTTATGTGACACCCATGGGTGTTGAGGGGAAGTTTAAGTGACACCTATAGGTGCTGGGGGGGGGTTAGGTGACACCCATGGGTGCTGGAGGAGGTTTTGGGGGGGTTAAGTGTCACCCATGGGTGCTGGGGGGGGTTAAGTATCACCCATGGGTGCTGGGGGGGGGTGTTAAGTATCACCCATGGGTGCTGGGGGGGTTGAGTGACACCCATGGGTGCTGGGGGGGTTAAGTGTCACCCATGGGTGCTGGGGGAGTGTTTTGGGGGGGTCCTGGGGGGTTTAAGTGCCACCCCTGGGTGCTTGGGGGGGTTAAGTATCACCCATGGGTGCTGGGGGAGTGTTTTGGGGGGGTCCTGAGGGGTTAAGTGCCACCCATGGGTGCTGGGGGGTGTTTTGAGGGGGTTAAGTGTCACCCATGGGTGCTGAGGGGGTTCTGAGGGGGTTAAGTGATACCCATGGGTGCTGGGAGGGGGGGGCAATTTTGAGGTCTCTATGGTTGCTGGGGGGCTGTTAAGTGTCACCCATGGGTGCTGGGAGTGGGGGTTAAGTGTCACCCATGGGTGCTGGGAGGGGGGTTAAGTGTCACCCCTAGGTGCTGGGAGTGGGGGTTAAGTGTCACCCATGGGTGCTGGCAGTGGGGGTTAAGTGTCACCCATGGGTGCTGGCAGTGGGGGTTAAGTGTCACCCATGGGTGCTGGGGGGGGGGTTAAGTGTCACCCATGGGTGCTGGCAGTGGGGGTTAAGTGTCACCCATGGGTGCTGGGTGGGGGGGTTAAGTGTCACCCATGGGTGCTGGCAGTGGGGGTTAAGTGTCACCCCTGGGTGCTGGGAGGGGGCGTTAAGTGTCACCCATAGGTGCTGGGGGGGGTTTAAGTGTCACCCATGGGTGCTGGGTGGGGGGGTTAAGTGTCACCCATGGATGCTGGGGGTGGGGGTTAAGTGTCACCCATGGGTGCTGAGGGGGGGGTTAAGTGTCACCCGGTGGGTGCTGAGGGGGGGTTAAGTGTCACCCATGGGTGCTGAGGGGGGGGTTAAGTGTCACCCATGGGTGCTGGGAGTGGGGGTTAAGTGTCACCCATGGGTGCTGAGGGGGGGGTTAAGTGTCACCCATGGGTGCTGGCAGTGGGGGTTAAGTGTCACCCATGGGTGCTGGGGGGGGGTTAAGTGTCACCCATGGGTGCTGGGAGTGGTGGTTAAGTGTCACCCCTGGGTGCTGGGAGTGGGGGTTAAGTGTCACCCATGGGTGCTGGGAGGGGGCGTTAAGTGTCACCCATGGGTGCTGGGAGTGGGGGGTTAAGTGTCACCCATGGGTGCTGGGTGGGGGGGTTAAGTGTCACCCATGGGTGCTGGGAGGGGGCGTTAAGTGTCACCCATGGGTGCTGGGAGTGGTGGTTAAGTGTCACCCCTGGGTGCTGGGAGTGGGGGGGTTAAGTGTCACCCCTGGGTGCTGGGAGTGGGGGTTAAGTGTCACCCCTGGGTGCTGGGAGGGGGGGTTAAGTGTCACCCATATGTGCTTGGGGGGGTTTAAGTGTCACCCATGGGTGCTGGGAGTGGGGGGGTTAAGTGTCACCCCTGGGTGCTGGGAGTGGGGGTTAAGTGTCACCCCTGGGTGCTGGGAGTGGGGGTTAAGTGTCACCCATGGGTGCTGGGAGTGGGGGTTAAGTGTCACCCATGGGTGCTGGCAGTGGGGGTTAAGTGTCACCCCTGGGTGCTGGGAGGGGGGGTTAAGTGTCACCCATGGGTGCTGGGAGTGGGGGTTAAGTGTCACCCCTGGGTGCTGGGAGTGGGGTTTAAGTGTCACCCCTGGGTGCTGGGAGTGGGGGTTAAGTGTCACCCCTGGGTGCTGGCAGTGGGGGTTAAGTGTCACCCATGGGTGCTGGGAGGGGGGGTTAAGTGTCACCCATGGGTGCTGGGTGGGGGGGTTAAGTGTCACCCATGGGTGCTGGCAGTGGGGGTTAAGTGTCACCCCTGGGTGCTGGGAGTGGGGGTTAAGTGTCACCCCTGGGTGCTGGGAGTGGGGGTTAAGTGTCACCCCTGGGTGCTGGGAGTGGGGGTTAAGTGTCACCCCTGGGTGCTGGGTGGGGGGGTTTAAGTGTCACCCATGGGTGCTGGGTGGGGGGGTTAAGTGTCACCCATGGGTGCTGGGAGGGGGCGTTAAGTGTCACCCATAAGTGCTGGGGGGGGTTTAAGTGTCACCCATGGGTGCTGGGTGGGGGGGTTAAGTGTCACCCATGGATGCTGGAGAAAGTTTTTTTAAGGGGGGGGGGGCTGGTCCCGGAGGGGTTTAAGCGACACCTATAGGTGCTGGGGGGGGGGAATGTGTCTGGGTGGGTGGGTGCTGGGGGTGGGGGGGCACCCTTGGGTGCTGACCCCCCCCCCCCCGCCCCTTTCTCTGAGCAGAACGCGCACAAGGTGCCCCCCCCCTGGCTGATCGCCATGCAGCGCTACGGGCCCCCCCCCTCCTACCCCAACCTCAAGATCCCGGGGCTCAACTCCCCCATCCCCGAGGTGGGGGGGCAGATTTTTGGGGGGGGGGGGGTGGTATTTGGGGTGGGGGGGGCGATTGAAGGGGGGTATTTGGAGTTGGGGGGCGATTGAGGGGGGTATTTGGGGTGGGGGGGGGCGATTGAGGGGGGGTATTTGGGGTGGGGGGGCGATTGAGGGGGGTATTTGGGGTGGGGGCGCGATTGAGGGGGGGTATTTGGGGTGGGGGGGCGATTGAGGGGGGGTATTTGGGGTGGGGGGGGCGATTGAGGGGGGGTATTTGGGGTGGGGGGGCGATTGAGGGGGGTATTTGGGGTTGGGGGGCGATTGAGGGGGGTATTTGGGGTGGGGGGGGCGATTGAGGGGGGTATTTGGGGTGGGGGGGCGATTGAGGGGGGTATTTGGGGTGGGGGGGCGATTGAGGGGGGTATTTGGGGTGGGGGGGTCACTTAGGGGGTATTGGGGGTCGTTTAGGGGGGTATTTAGGGTGGGGGGGTCACTTAGGGGGGTATTGGGGGGTCGTTTAGGGGGGTATTTGGGGTGGGGGGGTCACTTAGGGGGTATTGGGGGGTCGTTTAGGGGGGTATTTAGAGTGGGGGGGTCACTTAGGGGGTATTGGGGGGTCGTTTAGGGGGGTATTTAGGGTGGGGGGTCACTTAGGGGGTATTGGGGGGTCGTTTAGGGGGGTATTTAGGGTGGGGGGTCACTTAGGGGGTATTGGGGGGTCGTTTAGGGGGTTATTTAGAGTGGGGGGGTCACTTAGAAGGTATTGGGGGGTCGTTTAGGGGGGTATTTAGAGTGGGGGGGTCACTTAGGGGGTATTGGGGGGTCGTTTAGGGGGGTATTTAGAGTGGGGGGGTCACTTAGGGGTTATTGGGGGGTCGTTTAGGGGGGTATTTAGGGTGGGGGGGTCACTTAGGGGGTATTGGGGGGTCGTTTAGGGGGGTATTTAGAGTGGGGGGGTCACTTAGGGGGTATTGGGGGGTCGTTTAGGGGGGTATTTAGGGTGGGGGGGTCACTTGGGGGTATTGGGGGGTCGTTTAGGGGGGTATTTAGAGTGGGGGGGTCACTTAGGGGGTATTGGGGGGTCGTTTAGGGGGGTATTTAGAGTGGGGGGGTCACTTAGGGGGGTATTGGGGGGTCGTTTAGGGGGGTATTTAGAGTGGGGGGGTCACTTAGGGGGTATTGGGGGGTCGTTTAGGGGGGTATTTAGAGTGGGGGGGTCACTTAGGGGGTATTGGGGGGTCGTTTAGGGGGTATTTAGGGTGGGGGGGTCACTTAGGGGGTATTGGGGGGTCGTTTAGGGGGGTATTTAGGGTGGGGGGGTCACTTAGGGGGTATTGGGGGGTCGTTTAGGGGGGTATTTAGGGTGGGGGGGTCACTTAGGGGGTATTGGGGGGTCGTTTAGGTGGGTATTTAGAGTGGGGGGGTCACTTGGGGGTATTGGGGGTCGTTTAGGGGGGTATTTAGAGTGGGGGGGTCACTTAGGGGGTATTGGGGGGTCATTTAGGGGGGTATTTAGGGTGGGGGGGTCACTTAGGGGGTAGTGGGGGGTCGTTTAGGGGGGTATTTAGAGTGGGGGGGTCACTTAGGGGGTATTGGGGGGTCGTTTAGGGGGGTATTTAGAGTGGGGGGGTCACTTAGGGGGTATTGGGGGGTCGTTTAGGGGGGTATTTAGGGTGGGGGGGTCACTTAGGGGGTAGTGGGGGGTCGTTTAGGGGGGTATTTAGGGTGGGGGGGTCACTTAGGGGTATTGGGGGGTCGTTTAGGGGGGTATTTAGGGTGGGGGGGTCACTTAGGGGGTATTGGGGGTCGTTTAGGGGGGTATTTAGAGTGGGGGGGTCACTTAGGGGTTATTGGGGGGTCGTTTAGGGGGGTATTTAGGGTGGGGGGGTCACTTAGAGGGTATTGGGGGTCGTTTAGGGGGGTATTTAGAGTGGGGGGGTCACTTAGGGGGTATTGGGGGGTCGTTTAGGGGGGTATTTAGGGTGGGGGGGTCACTTAGGGGTATTGGGGGGTCGTTTAGGGGGGGTATTTAGGGTGGGGGGGTCACTTAGGGGTATTGGGGGTTGTTTAGGGGGGTATTTAGGGTGGGGGGTCACTTGGGGGGTATTGGGGGGTCGTTTAGGGGGGTATTTAGAGTGGGGGGGTCGTTTAGGGGGGTATTTAATTGCGGGGGTGGTCAAGATTTTGGGTCTCTCTGTGGTTTTTGAGGGTTTTTTAGTGGATTTGGCGCGGGGGGGGGGGGCGGGGGGGAGCTGCCTGATACCTCCCCCCCCCCCTCAATTAATTACCCCCCCCTTCCAATTAATTACCCCCCCCCCTCCAATTAATTACCCCCCCTCCAATTAATTGCCCCCCCCCCCAGGGCTGTTCGTTCGGGTACCACGCGGGGGGGTGGGGGAAACCCCCCGTGGACGAGACGGGGAAACCGCTTTACGGGGACGTCTTCGGCACCAACGCCGCCGAGTTCCAGGTACCCCAAAAAAAACCCCCCCCCCCGGCACCCCCAAAATGCAACCGGGGACCCCAAAAAACCCCCCTGGGACCCCGAAAATCCAGCCGGGGACCCCAAAACACTCTCTGGGACCCCGAAAATCCAGCCGGAGACGCTGAAAATGCAACCAGGGAGCCCAAAAACCCCTCCGGGACCCCGAAAATCCAGCCGGGGACCCCAAAACCCCCCCCCCCGGACCCCCAAAATGCAACCGGGGACCCCAAAAAAACCCCCCTGGGACCCCGAAAATCCAGCCGGGGACCCCAAAAAACTCTCTGGGACAGCGAAAATCCAGCCGGAGACGCTGAAAATGCAACCAGGGAGCCCAAAAACTCCTCCGGGACCCCGAAAATCCAGCCGGGGACCCCAAAAAACCCCTTGGAACCCCGAAAATC
>JAUNZM010002355.1:0-17264 GCA_033459285.1 Clamator glandarius
AAATAAAGATTGAAATACAGAGACAATGAATCATCTGAAGAGCATGAACATTCGTCTAGAACATAACCAAGGGGAAATGATAGTTGTAGCTTTATGAATATGGCCCCTCAGAAATGGAGACTTGCTTGGAATTCACTGACTGAATGCGACTACAAATACTCAACAAAATCCATGGAAAGCCCACACTGTTTAATTGTGACAGTATCGGGAAATCCAAAGGATGTACTTATTGCAACACACCAACAATGAAAAGCTTTTCAAATGCAGACTGTGCAGGTGACCGATTCCCATTTAATAAAGAGTAACGTTACGGTGCAAAACCAAAGTCCAGAGAATGCTCAATCTCTGCATTAACAGCTGAATTTCCAACTGTCATTAACTGCATTCAAAAGAAATTCTAAATTAGCAATTAGATGCCAGCAACTGATAGGAAATACCCATTGGTTTTTTCAACTGGATATTGACATGTGAAGTGTATTTTCTGAACCTAAAATTCTTAACCTAAACTTCTGTCTTATTATGGAAGCTGAACAGGCCTATACCAAATAATTAACTTTTAATCACTGAACTGTCGTGCCAGAGTTTGTTTATTCAGTGGTGCCTAAATATTCATAGCTGTAATTTAGCTGTGTGATACCCTGGACTTAAGTGAATCTGATTTTGTCCGTTCTATAAATCAAAGTAGTCAAGAATGTTTCACCAATTAAAGATTGGCTGGAGCCACAGAATTCGTTTTGCAATGATTTGCTACTTTTAAAAAAACCTTAAGATGTGACAATCACTGTCAGAGGAAACCGTTCATTTGACAGTTTTAGAGCAATGCAGCTGATGAACGAGGGCTTTCTATGATCTGACAATCCAAACGCACATTTCAAAATATGGTGATTGATCTTCACAAGTATTTTGTTAAGAAATCCAACCCAAAACCCCATTCATTGCTCAATTAGTTGGCCTGAAATGAAAAACCTCATGCCCCATCCCCCAACTCAAATCCAAATCCCCAACCTTTTCTCAAGGCATCGGGCTGGATAGGATCTACACCTACTTCTGTCCTGCTGCTGCCTGCTGATACTTGGACAAACCACCTCCCCTTTTAGGCTAAACTGTGAATGGACGATCGCATCTCTAATGGGCAGGAAAATTAAATATTGCATCACTGAGTCCAGGGGAACCCACTGCCCCATCAACCCTGTACTTCTTGCTAGCAACCAACATTGCCTTTCACCAAGAAATTAAAATGATTTAAAGCTATAACTGAAAGAAAAACGACCTCTTCTTCAATGTTTCTGAAGCTGCTGTTCTTTCCAACTACAGTACTGGATGCGTAACATGGAAAGTATTCAACATTCTACAACACAAAGTTGGTTTTTAAGGGTTATTTTTTCCCACTCCCAGTACCGAGGTGCTATCCCTTTAACTGCTTCTTAATTGCTTTATTTCTCTCCAGACTGACTTTTTTTCCAAGTTCACAGTGGCTGTATAAAACCTTTTATGAGAGCTCATGAATTTATATTCATCCGCATAACGCTCTCTGCCTCCCAAAGGCCAGTGAAGACCTAACAGACAATGCAGGGGCCGCGTTTTGATTGCTTGCACGGTGCTGCTTCAGCTGAGCAGAGCACATCGCTCCCGCACCAACTTACAGCACGTCTGGGCACTCAGGGATCGCTTAACGCAAGCACCGACTCTCTGAATCGTTTCCCTGACTTCAGTTCTGATGACAGTGCACTGCACACTTCAAAGCCGGCAAGACTTAGAGACTGCCAAGCCTCTGGAAAGCAATTCAGAACTTTGTTTGAAACAGGGAAAAGGAAGTTTGTGTCTTAGTCCAGCTATGTTCTGTAATTGTTTTGGGGTGAGGGAGAGGGTCTAAGAAACCAAAACCAAAGCCAAGTTTGCTTTGTTACTATAGCACTGCTGATTTCAGTATTAAATGGAAAATTAATATTATGGTTGCTTAATTACCACACAACCACCAAATCCTAATATGAATTAGAAAAAACAATAGAAATTATTGTTTTCATAGCTTCTCTTGGAGTCTGGGTAGTTTTTAAAGCTATTTAAATAGAATTAACTACTAACTAGGAAGACAGAAAATGAGTCTTGCAATCAATCGCTGCATCCTTTCTTTTGTAAATTCACACACTAATCTGGAAGCAAACGTGCACACTTTCACAGTTGTCCCAGAACACAGTTTCTCGGAGCCCTTTCGCTGTCCGGCCCTTCTATCTCCAATAAGCCCCACTACTCATTTTGTGGGAAACACCAACAACTCCAATTCTGTGGTGCAAGCTATGTACAGTGTGGGGAAACTAAAAGGTCACTGCAAAAGGACAGCACACAAACTTATAACAACGTTTTTTTTCCTGGCTTAGCTGACAAAGGGAAGAAAAAGCTAATAACTCTCCTCCTTCTCCATATGTGCAGACAGCTCAAAGGATCTCACTGAATAAGGAATAAAACGAGCCAGGGACTTACCTATTCTGGTAGCTGTAGTAGGCAGCATCACGAGGAATAGTACATAGCTGCTTGCCGTAGCAGCACAAGGTCTGCGGAGAAAACTCATACTGCGAAACAATGGTGAGAGGAGAAGATTTACAATCTGATCTTAGAGTAATGATCAAGTCAAACCTGACACAGATATCACCATACATTATGTTTATCACACTCTTCCAAGCTATTATAAATACATCTGCACAGCTTTCAATTTAACTACAATAATTAATGATATAAGCTACACAGCTGATCCTCTTAACCACCTACATTATTGCAACGGACTTGGGAAAAGCATTTTAATACTGCTTTGGACCAAAGAAGGTGGGAGAAAATGCAACAATAATAATAGAATAGCAGCAAGAAGGATGCTATCTACCTTTTTTAGTTCATAGCGTGCTTATAATAAAGCCAAACTTCTGGCAACCCCCAGTATTTTAATTTTTAAACAAGAGTATGCAAAACTAATACTGTATTTGCTTAACCAAGCTAAGCTCTTTGAAAGAGCACGGCTCCATTGTCAGAATACGTACCTTGCGCCCACAGCAGTAGCCGAGTGATTGCATAACAGGATCGATTTCCTGTTCAAACACCTCTGCCAGTTTAGTGCAAAACTTATAGACCCTGGAAGTCTTGCGATTGTAGAGCCAGGCATTGTTAAACATCAGCCAAACATCATCCACGTACTGCCAGGGCTCCTGGTACTGCCCAGTATCCAATTTACGCTTAATGGTTGAAAGATCCATGGGATTCTTCACGATGTCAAAGTAGTCCTTCAAACACACACAAAGTTCTTTAGTTTTACGATGTTAACAGTGCCATACAGAAAATACTAAATGTTTGTGTCAGCAAATAGAAAACACAAAAGTATTCAACAGTTTTTTAATGCCAACTCACCGGAATCCCTAAAAGCTGGGGATCCACAGGCTGTCTGAAAGGGAGAGACTCTGGGTCCTGCCGGTACAAAGCTTCCAGCGTTGGCATGAGCGCCTGGCGCAGCTCCTCGGGTTTGAAAACTGTTAATTAAAGTCAGAAAGGTTAGGATATTCTCTTCCAGGTTTCCTAACCTCTTGACTTGCCCTCCCAAAAAAATGAACTACGATAACACAGAACCCTTAAGAGGGATTTCCTGATCTGCACGGCTGATCGGAGGCAAGTCTCACAATTGAGAGGCCTTTATGTTTACTCAAATCACAGTAGGTGATATTCCCAGACTAAGAAGAGAGGAACACCTGGCGCCTGTAACAATACATATTCTAGAGCATAAAGAAAAGAACTTACCTAAACCCAAATAAATTCATTTGCTTAACCCTTCAGAGAAGAGCCAAGTGTATTTTTCCCTCCCTCCTTTCTAACCTTGTTTGCCATTTCCTAGCCAAGATTCCTCCAGCACAAACCCCTGCGATGCACAGGGCCAAGGAGCCAGCTCTTCAGAGTAACCAGATGTCTTGAGAGCTGGCACAGGAATGTTCTGGCCATAGTATACAAACAGTCGTGGTCTGATGGACTGTTAATTGATTTTGAAAGTGTTAATACTTCCAGATTTATATGCATCATTACCACCACTTGGCAACAGCGGCATGGCAACAGCCATGCTTCTTTCAACAGCAGGTGACAAGGACAAGAAAGGAAATGCATTTTCTGAAAAATAATGATAACTTTGAGAGCTCTCTGAACATCTTGGCAGCGTAATAAATTACATTTATTTCCTTAGGAACAGGGTCTTTAGATACAGAAGAATGCCTATTATTCAGAAATAAAAGACAACTAAGGAAAACCGGATGGCATCTTATACTTATCTACCTGACTGGAACGAGAATGATACCAATAAAAGGGAGCAATTAGCAGTTCTGTTGAAAGCACTTAAATCAACAGGGCTACAGTGACCCTTCGAGGCTCATCATTGCTTTTGTCATGCAAACAGTATTTTGGTAAGATACAAATTTCTTTTCAGGACTTTTAGTTAAAAATCTACGATTTTTAAGAAGATCTTTTCTTTTCCTTTTTCATTTGAGTGATGTTTCTGAGAAGACGGTTTCTTCTCAACTGCTTTCACTGAAATTACACACAAAAATAAAGCAAACCAAGAAATTAAATTGACCTCACTCAAAAAATTCCCACAGCATTAAGCTCTAGGTTTTTTTAGCTGTTTTGTAGATGCAGCCCCTGGAAATTGTTAGTCAGGATGAAAACAGCAATACTGTCTGGGTACCCTGCCTCTAACCAGAGAGAGGACTGCTGCTCCCACACACAACAGAAAAAATGCCACCCAAGTCACACAAACCACAGCAAAGGAGGAAGCAAACTGATGAAGGGGCTTTGGCTGGGCTCCCCTTACAGACACCCCAGGATCAGCTGCTATGACTGAACCCCAACTCGCCAGATTAAAAGTGAGATAAGCCCCCCCTCATTGCAGCTGCTGCCACAATCTCAGTCCCGACAGAATGGCAACTCTCCACATTTATTGACATCATACATACAGGCTCTCTCCTATGAGAGGAACCCTAGCATGTACTCTCAAAGTTTTATACACAACACTAAATTATATTATGGAATTCACAAGATGAGAAGGAAATATTAAACTCCATTCATGAGAAAAAGTATTCTCTATTGCTTCTGCAATCGCCTTGCTCTGGCTCAGGTAGTTCATAACCTGATAGAATGAATTATTTCACTTAATTTAATTAAGTTCAAAACCCACCTTTTAATAATCTATTCTGACCACTTTCATAGAATCACAGAATCACAGAATAACCAGGTTGGAAGAGACCCAACTGATTGTCGAGTCCAACCATTCCCACCAATCTCTAAACCATGCCCTTAAGCACCTTAACATTGCTCTTAGACTTCTACCTGTACTGACCCCTATAACAAAATACCACAAAGCCAGGGTATTTTTCAAAATAACCTTAATTTAAACCCAAACTACAGAGATTCAGCACAACTTTTGCCAAGTTCCTTAAAACTCAATTATCTTTGCTGATAAAGCTCACAACCTACTTTCAGTCTGAAAAAAATTAAAATCAAAATCCAGTCAGTATTTTAATTTATTACTTCACCTAAAAGCATAAAGAAAAGATGCTCTGTCTCTAAGGAACAGTAAGAGAACATTTGATCATTGGGTCTTCCCATGCACAGATCTTACAGGGAAATTTCTGTTCACCCCTCTCCCCATCTTCCACAATTAAAAGCTCTCAGTTCCCCTGGAAGAAATTTGTAAGGAGCTGACATCTAGTTATCCCATTTTGTCTTGGACGAGTGGGCAGTAAAAAGAAAAAAGGGATCTTTGCCTGAATCACAATGATGTATTAGCTGCCAGAGAAGAGCATAACGCTACCTTTTCTACCTTTTTAATTTCTTTCAAACCGAGAAGATCTTGCTCAGGATTGCTAAAGAGAAAATTTGTAAAGGAAGATGATGACATCTTCCAACCAATAAGGACCACACACCTGAACACTGCCCCTCAAACCAAGACCTGGCAGGTTTCACATCATTATACCTGATAAAGGAAGGAAGAAACCAGTAGAACTAATTTTGAAGGTCAAACTAAGGTGGCCAGTTGCAACGAGAACAGGAAACAGGAGCCACCCAAACAAGAATTACACAGTTTCTAATGAGAAGACTGCAAGGGAAGGAGCAAGGAAACAAAACCTGTCCTGGCTAGCTTACATTAGACTCACAGAGAAAAAAGCCGAGCCAAACCAAACCCTGAATTTGGAAGAGCTTGGTTGCACCCACTTGCAAAGGCAAAACCTTGCAGAGGAACAAACCCTTGCTGAAGAGGAGTCTACAATTCTCAAAAAAGAGCTTGACTGCAACAATCTGGGGGTGTGTGCGTTGAGCAGAGCGGTACCTCAGCGGCATTCCCTCGGCCTGTTCTCCAGCCCACACAGCACTCCCCATTGCTTCACTCATGTTATGGGCTAGTTCCAGGGTGAGCACAGCCAGGGCTCGTGGTACACGTGGACAGGTGGCACAAGCAGATGACATCCCAGCTCCACAACATAAGTCACTCCAGATTAATCTTTTCAAACACAAAGGTGTCAGGCTCCAACGTGATAAGTTACCTTAACAGCACACACTCTGTGACACTTCCCGGAGCAAGCCTTCCCCTCAGGAGCTGAGCAGGTACCTGCACCCTGGTTACTGGGGAGTGCACCTCAGGAATCCGGCCACATGGGAAGGCAGGAGTTTCCCCGTACTTTTCTGATCCATGAAAAAATCCAGATAGGCCTCATAATTAGTTTTAAAAAAATCATATAGCCAGTAAGTACACTTCGCAGTATTTGCTCTCCAATATCTCTTGGTTTATTCAGCATTTGAATACAAATGCTCTACTGAAGTTGGACGAACATCCCCATTCAAGCCGTGTATGCCCTTGTACCTGCTCACCTGCACGTGTATGTGAGCACACAGTTACTTAGAGACAGCACTTCCAAGATAAAATTGTGTTCCTAAATGAGGTTGGGAGTAGCTGGCAACCCAGACTGGATCAGCAGAGCGGGAGCACAGCTCTTCCACAGACTCAAGCTGCAAGAATCCTCTTTCAACTGCTCGCCTTGATTTACTTGCAAGCACATTTGTAACAAGCAGCAATGATTCTTTCCACTGGGAATGCAACTGGTGGGTTTTTTTTAATTTGCTTTGGTTATATTTTTGTTTGAAATAGGCCCTGCCAGTTCCTCCTGCTGCGCGCTCATCTGGCTGGCCCACTGTGCTGCCAACTGAAAATACAATCGACAGGAGAAGGTGTTTCACAGTGTTTCGCTATAAAAAGATTATGGTTGGTAATTAAATGCAACCCAATCCATATACAAGACATCAAGATTCAAGCTGCACAGACTAAGACCTTATGACAACTCTTTCACATTCTGGAGAGCACACACCCATGACGCTCTCCTCACGTAGTTATGTGCACTTCCCTTGGCAAGGGAAGAAGAACAAAGTAATGAAACATATCATCACTTTCCCCTTTCTGACATTTGCAGCACAGTGTCAAAACCAAAAACCTGACCACAGTAAGCATCATCTCAAGAACAGGATGATAGGAGACAGAGCTCTCTAAACAGCTAAGGGGTTTGAGTCCAAGATGCAGGCTCCCACAAAAGCCCATGCTACAAATGGAGTCATCTCTTCTTGCTTGTTTTCCTTAAGACCCTTGTCTGTTTGTTTCTTACTAACCCAAGGCCTGCAATTGTTTCTGTTAGTCTGTTTGAGATCTGTGGTGCTATCAATTTTCCTTTTAGACAACTTGATTGTTGTGGCTGCCCCATCCCTGGAGGTGTTCAAGGCCAGGTTGGATGGGGCTTGGAGCCCCTGATCCAGTGGGAGGTCTCTGTGCCCATCACAGGGAGGTTGGTACTAGATGGGCTTTAAGGTCCTTTCCAACCTAAACTATTCTATAGTTCTATGATTCTATACAGTGCACAGACACAACCACACCTAAATCTACACCAACACCATAGATTAATTCAAAGGACCTAGAGTTTTCTAAGGAGAAAGCTTTCCGGTGAACATCACACTGGAAGCTACGCAGGACTTTGAAGTTTAAGGCTATTGCAGCAGAGCATCCCCAGAGGAACACCGGTTCAGATGGTGAGTTTACAGACTCAATTCTCAGAGCAGTGATGGCTGAAATGCCTCATGAAGACAGTGTGTAGGTCTCTAATGGAAAAACAAAGCCATGGATAGTTTCGGTTACAGAGAGCACTCTGTTTATGTTCAACCCCCCAGAAAGAGCGCTAGCCAGGATGCGCAGGGAGAGAGCTACGTATGTAATTCCTCAGCTATGTATGTAATTCCTCAGTGATCGCTGCCTTACTGCCTCAGTCCTGCGCTGAAGCTTGACTGCTAAGATCAAGACCACCCCCTTAGGGTGGTCTTCATTGACCTTGAAAAAGCCTTTGATACAGTGAGCCATGACCATCTAATCGCGGCTCTTAAATTAAGAGGGGTAGACGAACATATTATTACCCTCATTAAAAATCTATATTGTAATATCCAGACTTACATAGAACTGAAAAGTGGTGTAACTAACCCCATTAACATTCAGATTGGGGTCAAACAAGGAGATCCAATGTCTCCACTTTTATTTAATCTGGTGCTGGACCCTCTTCTGTGCAGGCTGGAAAATAAGGGCACAGGATTCCGACACTGTTTGAAAAATATTACAATGCTGGCCTTTGTAGATGATTTGGTCTTGTTGAGTGAATCTTGGGAAGGAATGCAGAAAAATATAAAAATATTGGAGGCATTTTGTTCTGTAACAGGCCTCAGAATTCAAGGGGAAAAATGTGGTGGATTTTTTATAAAACCTACACACGATTCGTATACCATCAATAATTGCGATGAATGGAACATCAATAATTCCCCCTTGAAAATGGTGGACTCCGGAGACACTGTGAAATACCTGGGTCTAAAAACGGACCCATGGGTTGGAATATCAAATCCAGAGTTACTGGGGAACTTAAAAGATTGGTTACACTGGATTGAGAGAGCTTATTTAAAACCTTTGCAGAAAGTAGAGATCTTGAAAGGGTATACAATTCCCAGATTGATTTACTCAGCTGATCAATCAAATGCAAAGGCTTCATCATTAGAAAGCCTTGACCTAGAAATAGGAGCTGCGGTCAAGGGATGGTTACACTTGCCCCCAAGTATGTGTGATGCCACCATGACATGGCTCTTCTCAGCTGTGATTCATGTAACAGTAACAGAATGCTCCTTTCAAAATAAATCACACAAAGGTATGGACCTCCTAGAGCTCCATGTGCTGGAAAATGCGTGCAAAACAAGACGACCCATCAGAAACAGAGATTGACAAAAACAAATGCCAGTAAAATAAAATACACAAGAAAAACTCAGTGTTCTCACACACGTACTTTTTTTGCGGGGCTGAGATGGCGATGTGGATTGTGAAGTGGTTCCATTAGTACCGCTCTCCTCTTCCTCTTTAGCTTCTACTTTTGCTTCAGGCTTCTTTTCCTCTATTTCCATTGGCTCCTGTTTCAGTTCTGTTCCATCTGTTTCTTCTTTTACTTGTGAAGATCCCTGTAAATCCTCCTCCACCTTAAGAAAGGACGCAACAAGATGCACCATTACATCCAAGACCCAAACCAGAACCATCAAAATATCAGTTTGAGATTGTCAAAGCACTCTCCATCCATGGCTTTCCTCAGGACAGTTACTTTCCAGTAACTACCCTCCTCTCACCCCTTAGCTCACCAATTCAGACACATCATTAAGTGCTTTTATAGCTATCACTGCTTTCAGTTAAGCTGTATAGAATCTCATTTACCTCAGTCTTAGCTTCCACTTGTGTCTCACTAGTCTCTGGCTCAGTTTCTTCAGTTTTAACTTCTGATTTGATTTCTAGCATTGGTGCATCTGGTCCTAGTTGCTGGGAATTCGTATCAGCACTAGCAACTGAGGCAGGGGTGGGGACCCTGTTATCAATACTAGCTGCTGCCTGGGATAGCTGTTGTAAAAACAGTACAAAAGAAAGACACTGCATAGATAGAAATACTTTCCTTTACTAAAAATGCACAGCACAAAAAAGACATGAGATGATATTCCAAAACAGTGCAGAACATGGATACGGGAGCTCACTGTAGCCAAGTTTCACTATAAGACATTTAATAACTCTGCTTTACAGAGAAGGCAAGAAGAACTCTGCCACAAAGAGGCTTCTCTTACAGAGAAAATGCCTGCCCATTAAGCCACTGTACATCCCTTGACGTGCATTCATCCTGACTAAAGCTTAATGAAAAAATTTATTCAAGTTTCATGATCAAAAAGATCGACTGTGATTAAGGCCAAATACAGTATTAGGCCTGTTACACCTCATCTTTCTGCACATTGCTGCCATTTTTACTTTGAGCGGTTTGAAGGCATTCGACACACTCCCCTCTTTCAAACAACGCTGAGAACATCCAAAACACACACACAAACACACACATTTTCACATATCTATAGCATGAACCCCTTGGTCTAAAGCAGAAGCTACTATTGACAACTATAGGCTCTACGCATTCACAACATGGTGCTACACACAGGGAGAACTCTTCATGGAATGTCTCTACAGCAGGAAAATGCAACAGGCCAGTACTTACTGGAGTGCCGGGTGGCTGTGCCTGCACAGGTGTTGGCTGCTGCTGGGATGGCTGGGGAGTTGGCACAGACTGGGGCTGAACCGGGGTCTGAGGCTGCGGGGTGACTTGAGCCTGCGCCGCAGTCTGCCCTGTCGGCGTGCTTTGCGCCTGGGTTGCGTTTGGAACCGAACCCGGTGTCGGGGTTGGTGTCTGCCCTGACGATGAGACCGGTGTCGATGGCTGAGTGGGTGCTGCTGGCTGAGGAGGAGTCATTCCAGTCGGCGTTGGGTGCTGGATGGGTGGCATCCCAGCTGCAGTGGACACGGGAGGCGTCGTCTGATGGAGGGGCGGCTGGGTCACTGGTGGACACGGCAACTGCCCACTCTGTGGGCCCAGCATGTTCATGGAGTTGGGCAGAGCAGCACTGGGAACCTGCCCCTGCTAGAGAGAGAGATCCTTTTACAGACCTGTGACTCCCAAAACTCCAGCAATCACACCTGTACTTTAAATAGCAGCACTGAAATCTTCTCTGTCCTTTGAGGATGGGGCTGGACTAGAGAATTTTAGAGGTCCCAACCAGCCTAAATTACTTGGGCTCTCCAAATTAAAAAACAAGCCTCTCCCTGTGCAAAAGCAAATACTTTGCACCAGAAGCACAACTGCTGCTTCACTGACTACTGCTGTAACAGAAAAAAACCCCAGTTTTCTCTTCAGAAGCAGAGACGTTAAAACGAACTTAAAAGATCTTCCTCAGCCACTTTATACTAATACTTGATTATAAGTTAGCTACTAAGGTCCACAGAAAGACAAAAGCACATGCTTGTAAATATCCCATAAACTACTTCCTGATATTTCCCCTAAAAATCTCATCTGCATGTATTAGTTTAGAGTTTAAATCAGGTCATTGTCCCCCGTTAACATATGCAGACAGGTTACAGAAGAGCTTATGAAGAAAGCAGAAGTAACCCAGGATGCCCCAAAGTCAGGGTGACTACAATAAACAATGGATATTGAAATATAAATAAGAAAACATACATAAATTAAAAAAATTTGAACAAAATATTTAACTGTTGATACCTCAAGCATTAGAAAATACTTCTTACCTGTGCCACCCCGGCCTGGGCTGTCGATTGAGCCATGCCTACGTTGTTCACATTCATAGTCCCACTGGATGCTGGAAACTGATTCTGTGGCAGGAACTGGTTCTGCGTGGGAGCCTGACCCATCATGTTGTTGGCATGAGCTCCCATCATGTTCTGAGGCTGTGGCATTCGGGAAGGAGACATCGCCATCTAAAAATTAACACCCCAATTAAAGATGTTACCATTTAGTACTACATAGCAAGACAATGGAAAATACCCTTAATATAATCAACCAAGAGATGGGGTAAGAAATAAAAGGAAAAACAACTTCAGTAAACCAAACAGAAGCGGGCATAAGTATATAACCTTAGCATTTGCTCCACAGCATTCACAAGGAAGTTATTTTTAAACATAGAATATGCAAAACCCTAACAGTGTTAAAGCTCAAGTTTGTTCTCTGAGCTAACAGAAATAATCCAGAGAAACTGAAAATATTTGTGTTTTGAAAGAATAAAAACATGTTTCCATGGAGGAACAGAGAAGGCACCTATACAGCAAAGACATTTTCTGAAAGAACTATGTTCTTCCACAGCAGTATTTTTAAAAGACGTGTAAATACTGAACGCCTCAATAAAAGCCCGATAGACTTGCTACGTTTCCATGAAATGATCCTACAATTTGTAGTACTTCTCTATGACATGGCCTTCTTGAAGCAGCATTAACGCTGCTAAATGCAAACAATGGATTTTGAGAATAACTGGGTAACAAGAAGTACGAACCGCAGGAACGGCGCCCATGTTGTTCATCTGTACTGGATGGTTCATTGGAGAAGCTGCACGAGGTCCCATGGGCGCTTGTGGCATCTGGACATTCCCTATGGACATGGGGTTAAACTGATTCATTCCTGCAAATGCACCCCCAAAACAGTTCATTAGAAACAAGTCATCAGGATTTGCATACGTATACTCTACTATAAAACTAACTTTTAACATAACTACAGTTTGACTGCCCTGCACTTCATCTTTTTCGCCAAGTTTGTTCTAATTGCTTTGCTAAAGAGACATATCAGGATGCGACAAGTATTCAGAATACCAGTTAGCGTGAAATGTAACTTCTGGAGGCTAAAAATAAACTTATGCAAAAGGTGGAGAGTGTGAGTGGTGTGCAAAGACAGGATGCTGTTGGTAAACAATACCTTCGTTTCTTAAACCCACATATTTGCTTTGAGACAGCACTTTCTTATTCACTGAAATGGCTGGGTAAATATAATATACACACAGATTGTATATATGAAGGCAACTCAGCCTCCAATCAGGACAAAAGCTAGCAGCATCCTGAAAGAGGCTCTGTGCTTTTTATCCAAATCATTTAACCCCTCCAAAATCTGAAACTTAGTCTAACAGGAATCAAGGAGTGCATAAATTATTACGGAGCTACTCTAGCTATCAACTTTTCCTCCCATTGAAATGAATTTTCCAAGGTTGTGTCTGAAGGACATTTCAACACAAGTTTCAACTTACTGCTAACTCTGAACCAAGGAATAAAAGAACCAGGGACACCTTTCTGGAGGAACTTGAAGCACCCAAAAGTCACAAGTTTGTATTTTTCAGAAAACGGCTGCCCATGAGCCCACCGCAGCCTAAATCAGGGCTGGCAGCCATCAATGCTACAAACAAACCATGAGGCTTTTTTAGATGCACTGTGCATCAGAAACCAAGAGAAGATATCATTAGCTACACAGATTCTAGGACAAATGTGCCAAGTTTCCAGCTACAGGTGTAGTTTGGCTAATTAACTGAGGAAAACATGCCAACACCTTCTTCCCCTGCTGCCGTTAGTGTTTTAAATGAGATTATCCACACTATTCTTGCTTGCGCTCTCCTCTTTCTGAAAGGACTGAATTAATTCCCAATCATTAGCAAAGCGCTGGGCACACATTGTCAGTTCTTATGACAAGACTACACCGAGATAATTCTTATCACAGGGCAACAATGAAGAATGATGCTGAAAAAAGGGAGATCCAGTAGTTCCCTCAACTCAAAACAGAAGACCAGCTTTTCCCCCTAACAATAACTTTGAACCCACAAATTACAATTAGAGAGGAAAGCATAGATACCTTGAGAAACCTGCATACGACTTATAGGCACAGTTGGCATGGACATAGGCCCATCTGCAACACAACAGAAGAATCGTTAGCAAAGAACCATTCAAAATATAAATGCAAGATTGGCATGAGAGGTGACGGCCAGGAAGCGTGCAGAGCTGCAGCCAAGAGGCAGAAGCCCCTCCGGCAGCCGTACTCACTGGGTGGCCGCACGGGCTGTGCCTGCCCCATGGCAGCAGCCACCTGCGGGATCCCGGGGGGCTGGGGGCCCGGCGTCTGTAAGGCTGGTTGGTTCCCCAGCATCCCTTGTTTGTGCAGGCGAGACCGCCGTTTCTCCTCCAGCTCCTTCTGTATCTTATAGATTTTTTCTGCTAATAAATGATAGTATTCATCCTAAAAGAGAAAAGAAAAACCAAATATACTCAGCGTCAAGTGTAAGAAAGCAGCACAAGAACTCATGAAGGCTACCAGAACATCGTCACCTGCTATGGGCTTTTAGGTATATATCTGCCTATCTGAGAAGGAAATATTTCTTTTCAGAATTCTGTTCAGCTGAGACAATCCCATCACTGCTTTAATGCAGAAAAGGAAAAACAAAGCTTCCAGTAAATACACGAGACTTCACTTCATGGCCATTCTTCACATCTACTCTGAGTAGATTAGCAGACAAAGGAGAAGACTGCAGGTTTTCTGTTGCTTCGATAAAAACCAGGAAGCTGTGATTTAGTTTCCAAGTGTTACTGATTTTTAAATGTTATGTTCATAATAAACATCTCCACTAAACCACAGATAAATTAAAAATATGTTACCAGCAACCTGGTTTTGCTGAATAAACTTCAGGAGATTGATATTAAGCACAGATCAATTTTTACACACAAAAAGGAAGCGCTCTTTTCCTCAAGAGTCTGCTTAGGGACAATAATTGCAGGGAACAGACCAAACCAGACCCCAGAGGAATGGGGCATATCAGTGGAAAATAGTCCACAGGCACAGACAACCGAACACTACATCAGTACAAGATGAAAAATCCATTTTACTCCATCCACATTGACAACAGATTAGAGATGACAGTCACAGTGCACGGCAAGGCAGATACATTTTACCTGTCAGTAATTTCTGGACATGCATGAGATTATGCACCACATAAAGGCAAAAACCCCCACAAACCCTCCAGACATTTCTTTTGTGGGGTCATCAGTGCTCTTAAAACACGTGTGCCACGAGTAAGTGGTGCTTGTCCCATTATAATTTTATCTTCATCCAATTTTCAACAAAACTAGGATTTATTACAGTGGGATTAGGTTCATTTCAAAAAACTAATGAGATGTGTATTCCTCACCAGCCTGGTTCAAGTCCAGTGTTGCAGTATAAAGCTTTGGTTTTAGGTCACTTCCCTCCAAATGTCTAAAAAAATCCATCAGTGCAGACACTTTCTGCTATTTTAAACCTACTACAACCCTTTCCCTTCTCCTGCTCCAGACACTTCACTTTTCATTTCCTACTTGTAAATTCAGTATCATGTTACTTTCACATTGCAAAGATTCCTGAATAAGGACATGTTCACCAGGAGCACAGGCTACTAAACCCAGGTCAAACTGTTTACAATGACACCTCTTACTGATCTGTTCTTCAAAGTAGAATGGATGCTGCTCAGAAAGAAGGATGCAATGCCATACGGCATCATTAATACATTCTGAATTACTCCGTTCTTCCAAGTTTGCTGCTTGGAGTCAAACACATTAGATGAATTTCCACAAAAGAGACTTCTGGTAAGGAGGCCCTGACAGCTGTTTTAAGGTGTGAAGAGAAGATAGCTCTGGGTATTCGTCTGGCACAGAGGTCAGAAGACATTTAATTTATAACCAGAAGCTACCATGTCCATTCTTACTGAGGGTGTTTCCATGCCTATGGATGTCTAGGAAATCCTCGTTCCCTCTAAGGCTGCCAGGGTGATTGAGGGGGTCACACAAGGTTGTTCTTCCTTGCTGAACAATCTCTTGGTAGACACAAGAATATGACATTGTCACTGACCACTGCAAACACAGCAGCAGCATTACAAGCACTGCCTCTAGGATATATGACTTGCATTCCACCCTCAGCTGTGCTGGGAGATGGTCTGAGAGGGGCAGGGTGAGTGTCACCATCTTACTAGATGATTATCACCTGAAATATCACTAACTACTCTTTTTAGACCTTCTATTAAGAAGGGATTCTGATCAGGCAGGGTCTTTGCCTGACAGAAATTTTCAGAGAGCGGTTGCTTTATGACAGAATTACCAAAGTGTATGACAGAATTACCAAAGTGTCATTGCAAAGGAATATCCTCAGTGTGTCAGACACCAGAGGTTTGCCCCCTGAGTAACAGAGATTTGAACTGACATCTCTTTGCAGACAGAGTAAAAATCATGAACAAGAACAGGAATCCTGTTGTTTCCCATGGACAAGGATCAATGTGGGCAAACTGACGACTTATTATATTGAGACACAGAAGAGCTGTGTCCCAGCTAAACCACTCTTGGTGCTGCTGAGCAGAGGAGAAACAATTCTGACTGTGTAGGTAAAAGGTAAGCACTAGAACAGGACTGAGCCCTAGAGAAAACTTCCAGAAGTGAAGAGGCATTAAGAAAGTTTTAAAGCTACTATTTACACACACTTCCAGAAAGGAGAAAGTTAGCAAGGGAAACACTAAGGACGCCAAGCTCTGCTCCTGTCTGCATGCACCTCCTTTCAGGCGGAATGGAAATAGGGCCGGGACCCTGTTGTCTAGTTTTCACAGAGCTGGTGGGAGTGAATTAGCTTGGAGTGATGTTAATCAGATGGCTTGGGACTATACTAACACTGTCATAGACAAAGCACGGCTTTACTCATCAAGAGAGCAGTGAAATGATTCTCTGTGGTTTCCATTATGTTTATGAGATCTTTGTTACCACTTTGTTACTACCAAGCAGCTGAGCTCAAGCAACATACCCTGCTATTAGCAGATTCATACATATCTCCTTCCACCTTCCTGGCATAAGCCACCAAGTTCTCCATGCGGCGATCCTTCAGTGCTGCCGGATCAGGAGTGGGGAAGATGGCTTGGACACTGCAAGAGTAGAGAAAGTGAAAGAAAGATTCTTCAGAGGAAAAAAAACCCATTAATACAGCTTTATGGTATTTACCCTGGACATCTCCTTACATAAATACGTACACACATATCAAAATAGTGTTGTTTTTTAAAAAAAAAAAAAAAAATCAATATTGTACTATTTCCTACAAGATTAAACAAATTCAATGATGAAAAACATATGAGGTTTAACAGCCTACAGTATCAATACCTGTTCACTACAGCAGAACAAATTAACTGGTAATATAAACCAATTTTCACTCCCACTCCTTAATGAGCATGAAGAACAAGCTGAGGAGGAGGGTTAAAGGTAACGGCCCATCCTCCACAGCCCAGCATCAGAGAGCCACTACTGGTAACTTGCTCAACAATTTTATGCTTAATGGTAG